>PITA01023006.1:0-29253 GCA_004023965.1 Spilogale gracilis
TGTAATCATATATAAGGTCATCCCCGGAAAAACTCGGGGCTCTCAGCTGCTGACTGGTTTGGGGTCAGGCTGTGAGCCCGAGCATGCTCGAATAAACCCTTTGCTTTTGCATGGAACTGGTCTCTCAGAGTCTTCCTTGATAGGGGCGGCGTTCTAAGGCTCCCAGCCGACTGCCCTCTTGGGTGAGTGACTCTTACAATATGTCAGTGTATAGGTCCATCCATTTTAACAGATCTACAACTTGAATGAGGATTATTGATAATAGGGGAAGTTATGTTATGTTTGGGGACAGGGGATAAAGGAAAATAACTATAGCTTTCTCTCAATTTTGCTGTGATCTTTGAAAAACATTTTTTTTAATTGAATAACATGACTTAAAAATTTGGAGTACAAGATTTGAGTCAATAGGATCTCAACTAAATTCTGTGGTTTTTTTTCCATTGGTATAACCCAGACCTATTTCCTTACATAAAATAAGGATGATTCCATTTATTTAAAGATCATAATACAGATTAAAGGAAAAAATGAAATGTGAAGCATGTACCACAGCAAATAATATGTCGACATTCAAGTATCTTGAAAGCATTAATGGCAGACATATTTTAAAGGATGGTAATGAGCTGTAATAGGAAACTGGAAGACAAGTAAGTCTGGGTCCTTTTTCAGTGTAGAAAAACACCTAAGTAAGGTTAATGATCAAATATTTTAATCATATGATTAAGTTTACTAAAATAAAAATATTCAAAATATTTTCCTTAGTGAAATGTTTTTTTTATTCACTCATTGATAAAAACAATGATGTTTTTATCATTAAAAAAACAGTCCTCTTTAGAAAGATTTAATACCTTACTTACAGTGACTCAGAAAAATCATGGTAAATTTTGACATTTTGAAAGCACAGAGACAAAGTAAACATTAAATGTACAGTAACCAAATTCTGTTCTATGGATAGAAATATCTATAGATATGTTAAATATATTTAATCTCACATTTTAAAAAAATAAACTGGGTAACTAGAGAAGAAATAAGATGTCTGAAAGAGTCTTAAGCTGTCAATAACAAAAGAACTATAAGAAGAAAAAGAAGAAAAACACCAACAGATCCATGAAAAACACCAACAGATCCATAAATAACAGGTAACTATCAAGACAGCTACGTGAAAAAAATGGTGCAGGTTTTGAGGGCAGATCAGTCCTTGTTTTGAATCCTGTTTCCACCACTTGCTCTGTGACTTTAAGGAAACTATTTCAATTCAGGATTTGACCTCCTCACACACAAAATGCAAATGATATGATATAGCCTTTACAACATTGCTATTAAGTGCCAGGAGCCGGCGGCAAAAATCAGTCAGGGTTCCCCGAAGGTGGCGACAGAGTCAGCGATATGAGGAGACCGGACTCGAAGAGTGGTGTGGGGATCTCTCCTGAAAACTGTGTCTTCAGGGTTCTTTATTTAAAGCTTTTTAGTTACATCAATCTAGCTTTAGGCAAACAGTTGGTTCTGTCTCTCTTGCTCTCTGATTCTGTTTCTGTTTCTCTGCTTCTCTGTCTCTCTTGCTCTCTCTGCTTCTTGCTTTGCAGGCTCTCTGCCTTTGCCTCTCTCTGTCTCTGTCTCAGTTTCTGGTGTTGTCTCTCCATCTCTCTCTCTGTGTCTCTGTTTCTGTCCCTTGCTTCGCAGGCTCTCTGCCTTTGCCTCAGTCTCTCTTTCTCTGTCTCTCTATCTCTTGCTCTCTGTCTCTTGCTTCGCTCTCCCTTGACTGTCAAGGGTCCCAGTCTTTTATTATTCAAAAGTGAGGAAGGTGGGTGGTGCAGTTAAATCTTCAACTGCTTTTGCACCCGCCCTAGAGACAGGATTAGTATTGTTACTGCAAGGTACAGAGTGATTGCTTAAACTCACAGAAACTGAGACCTTTGAGGCAGAGGGATTAAGAAATACAGATAAGAGATACAGAAATTGGATTACCGGGAGGAGGATTAAATGGAACTATATGTCTTGGATAAGGACATGAAGGACATATTGCCCCGGCCCACAGGATAAGTGGTTTTCAGATTCTAGGTGGGGAAAGCCTGGAGGGGCTTTCATTCACATTCACAGGTACCTCCACCAAAATTCCTGGTGGCTTGGGCATGGCGGGAGGGGCAGATCACGCACTGTCCCCAACAATTAAGGTCTATTTCTAAAACTACTATTATACTATATGTCATCAAATTAGAATTTAAATAAAAACTTGAAACAAAAAATAGTAAAAACCAGATTTATCAACATTAAAAAAAGAATAAATGGGTTTGAATAGGTCTGCACATTAAAGGGGTTCAATAAACTGTAACCGAAGTTAATATCATATTTAATAATTTTATCTTTCCAAAGTAGCATGAATAAATCACTCATGTAATTCTAGGTATATAAGTACTTCACAGTATGTTGCACATGGAGCAATTCATTCTAAAGGCCTAAATGCACAAAGAGTGTTATGAAAATTCTAGATGGGTTTTGTTAATTTTCTCAGTAGTTCTTATTCGATTGATTTATGCCCCTATCTTTATTTTCTTCTATTTACTTAGGGTTTCAATTGATTTCTTTCTCCAGTTTCTTAAGGTAGAGATTTTCACCACTGCTTTTAAACCCTTCTCATTTGAATACAAACTTTTAAAATTTACCTTTTCTTCTAATCAACGTTGTAGCAGCATTCTACAAATTTGGTATTCTTTCCCTTAATTAGAATTTAGTTGGATAGATTTTAAGTTTCCTTTGTGATTCCTCTTTGACCCATAGTCAAAGAACATATTCCACATGTTTTCAATCTTTTCAAGTGCATTGAGGCTGATTTTATGATCCAGTTTATGGCCTGTATTGTTGTTAAATACTCAGGTTGTAATTAAAGGTGCATTCTGTAGTTGTTGAGGGTCATGTTCTATAAATTAGAAGTAGGTTAAGGTAGCTGACAGTGTTATTCAAATATTTTATAGACTGATTTTTTAAATGTGTTTGTTCAATTAATTATTAAGAGAGTCTCCAACTATTAAAGTCTCCAACTATTTTGCTTTTAAGCAGTCTCCATTCCGAGTATGGAGCCCAATGTGACACTTCATCTCACCACCCTGAGATCAAGAGTCAGATGCCTCAACAACTGAGCCACCTACATGCCCTAGATCACCAACTACTTAATATTTCTCCTGTCAGGTTGATTTTTTTTTCCCTCATTGCTTTGGAAACTCTGTTAAGTACACATGTATGTATAGTTAGGTCTTCCTAGTTATTTTTTTATTTTTATTCCATGTTCTTTATTTTTTCCTAAAATTATTTCAATAATTTTAAAGCAAAGCTACTATGATGTACCCCTCTATCTCCAGCAGTATACCTGGCTTAAGTCTATGGTCTGATTTAATCGAACCACACAAGTACCTTTGCTCCCTATTTACACAGCATGTATTTTCCGTTCTTTTACTTTCCATTTGTCTGAACTTTTGTATTTAAAAAAACAGACAAGATAACCCTTTTTATCCATTAATTGTGTTTATTCCATTTACATTTGATGTATTTACTAGAAAGCAATAGGGAGCCGCTTATTTGTATACTGTGTTCTTTGGTCCTTTGTTCCTCTTTTATGTTTTGTTTTTTTTTTAAGATTTTATTTATTTATTTGACAGAGAGAAACACAATTAGAGAAGGAACACAAGCAGGGGGAGTGAGACAGGGAGAAGTAGGCTTCCCGCCAAGCAGAGACACCCATGTGGGGCTTGATCCTGGGACTCTGGGACCATGACCTGAGCCGAAGGCAGTTGCTTAACCAACTGAGCCACCCAGATGCCCCATTTTACTGGTTTTTGTTTTTGTTTTTGTTTTAAATCAAGCAAAATTTTTGTCTTCTATTTTACAGTTTCAATTGGGTTTTTACCTATATTTCATTTTACTGACTGTGTTTATGCAAAATGAGAACCTTTATGCAAAACGAAAACCTTAAAAATAGTCTATTTCCATTTAGTGGCCTTCATTTGTGTTTCAATACAAGGGTCTAGTATAAGAACCCATATAATTACCATTTCTAGTTCTCATTTTTCAAATTTTCAATCTAGTATTTCTTCTCATCCTGAAAAACTTTCTTCAGCATTTCTTTTATTATAGTTTTGCTGATGAGGAATGATCTACAAAATACTATCTAAGTAATTACCTTTTCATCTAAAAAAGTTCATTTTTGGAGGATATGTTTAGTAGATACAGATTCTAAGGTAGCACTCTTTACTTTCCTCTCAGCACTTTAAAAATGTTAAATGTGTTCTGTCCCTAGGAACACTTGGCAATGTTTGGAGACATTTTTTATGGTCACAACTGAGAAGGTACTACTCGCATCTAACAGGGATGCTGTTTAATATCCTACAATGCACAGGACAGCCAAACAACAGTTATCTATCCCAAAGTATCAAGAGCACCACTGTTGAGGAATGCTGTTTTAGGTTATTTCCACTATCTACTTATCAAGCCATTTTGTTTTCATAACTGTAGACATAAATAAACTATCACCAATCGGTACACAAATGGGTAGCCAAGGAAATTAACTACTCTCCATTTTGGAAGCTAGACCTATGTTTAAAATAATCAGATGTGTACAGTTGCTACTTTGTATTCTCTAAATATAGGATCCAACTTTTTGTCTTTGTTTTTTGGGTTTTTTGCCTTGTTTTGGTTTGGTTTGTTTCACCAGCCTGGTTAGGGAGTTGTGTTCAGTTTATGTGTTGAACAATATTACTGGACTGACTTGAATAGTGCTGCTCGAAAACACAATGGGTAATTCATTGAGGAAAAAATTGACAAGGTATGAATTATGGTTAAAAATATCTAGGTAAATGGGCACTTGTGTGGCTTAGATAATTAGGCATCTGCCTTTGGCTCCAGTCTTGATTTCCAGGTTCTGGGATGGAGCCCCATATTGAGCTCCCAGACCGGCAGGGAGTCTGCTTCTCCTTCTCCCTCTGCCTCTCCCCCTGTTTGTGCTTTCTTTCTGTGCTTTCTTTCTTTCTCCAAAATAAATAAACTCTTTAAAAAAAAAAAAAGAAACTAGGTACAACTGACTTTCAGGCATTCCTCTGACTTATCTCAGCAACAGAATGGAAACATCTCATGCAAGTGCAACAGGTGTTAATTTCCTTTACTGCTAACTCATTTGGGAAGGTAAGACTACTTCTGGTTCAGAACCAAGAAATATTATCCATCTTACTGAAAGAAAATTGAAATTATTTAGCGTTATTTTTTTATCATTTATTTGTGGTTATTACTTTCTTTAAACAAAACCAAAACCCAAACAAAACAAAACAAAAAGACTATTGACTCTTCTAACCTCTTTAATTAACACATTCTTAAAAGGACAGAGTCAGGCTTTAAGCACTCCAGTAAGCTCAAGTTTAAGTGAAGAACTAAATGTATTTGCTCACAGTATGTTTGGTCCTCTAGATAAATACACCTTACGAAAAATGTGTTTAATTTCATCAGTTACTGCTAGAAGTCTTGACTAACGTCCTTACGTAGCTGCAGTGGAAATAGGGTCCTTCTGAGAAATCATTCTCAAAGACAGAATGTGCTACTCCGGAAAACTAGCTTGAAAACACCACAGATTTTTCAATTAAGTTCTTAGAACAACATAACAACATTTTATATAAATGGTTCAGTACATTTTCCTCCCCAAATGGGTAAAATAAACAGACTAGTGTTCTAATCACACGGTACCATGATTTTAACATATCACAGATATATTAATGAACAGATCAGAACCATTAATGTTTTTTGGGGGGGTTCTTCAATAATTCAAAGGAAAGTAAATATGGGTCTTTGTCAGTCAACTACTTATTAACACTCTGTGGGACATAATGATTCTTTTTTGTCTGTAATATTAATACTAAAATACCCAAATCTAAGCATGATAACTTAAAAAAGGAAGGTCATAGAACATCTGCTATAAGAATATAATGAAAAACATAAAACATTGTGGTTCCATTTAACTTGGGATATGTGGAAAGAGAAATGATATATAGATGTGTGCTTGTAAAATTTTATTCTTACCCAAAACAAAAAATATGCCTCTTTAAGCAGAGTATAATAGCTATCCTCATCACCATAGCCTGAAATGATCTATTTTTCAAACACCTATTCTATTTAAAGGTAAGTAAGTAATCCTATACCATTCTATATGGCTTTCCTGGAATTGCTACTAAAACCTTGTACAATATCGTTAGTTAATATAATGTGGATTTTTCCCCCTACTACCTTGTATGGTCTTTCAAGTTAAGCCTTATTTTTCCCCAATACATTATGCCACACTCACATTATACAGCCAAAACATACATGATGACTGGTTCAATAAAAGAATAAAGCTGGCTAACAGACCATTTTAAAAGAGGTCCACATCTCAAAATGTGTTCCTGCCCTTTTTCACTTTACAACAGCTGTTGTACAGCTTTCTGTGAAGAACTAGGGTACTCCTAGCATCTAGGTTCTGATAACGGTCTGGTTTATTCTACTTCCTGCATCATGTGACTTTGTACCACCACATCACTCAGGGTAATTGCTCTATTCCAAGGATGATGCCATTTCACTGGTTATGAGTAAGGATTTCAGCGTTTCTAATGCAGTTTAGCAATGGAAGATTGGTTTGAGACTTGGATACACTGCCTTTCAAAAATCAATGAAGAGGGTTTAATTCATCAGAAATAGCCTTTATTTGGATTTCTATTGTTCATGTGTTAGGATCCACCAATTGCTTATTTTATGGCACGTATTGTTTTGATAGATATTGGATATTAGTTAAGCTACATCTGTTAAGTATTGATTATAACCCAGGGCACCTGGGTGGCTCAGCTGGGTAATTATCTGCCTTTGGCTCAGATCATGAACCCAGGGTCCTGGGATGGAGCCCTGCACCAGGCTCCTTGCTCAGCAGGGAGCCTGCTTCTCCCTCTCCCTCTGCCTATGGCTCCCCCTGCTTGTTCACGCTCTTGCTCACCCTCACATGCTCTCTCTCTCTCTCTCTCTCTCTCTGTCAAGTAAATAAAATCCTTAAAAATATGTACTGATTTAACCCTATGAGGGAAGATTATTGTAACAATATCACGAATGAGTTAACTCAAATAGAAAGAGGTATTCAGGTCACACAATTAGAAGGGATCAAAGCCACTAGTCTTCGGTTTTATTTAACTCTCGAGATGTGGGTATATCTTTTCCTAAAAGTACGTTATACACGTTGGCGTGACGGAAGTAAGCAATGCCTGCCAAATACCCACAAAACCCTGTGATATTGGGCAATATCATACAATATATAATATATGCCACACAGTGTTTTACATCCTTTCCACATTAAAGCAATTCAAAAGGTAATGGTTAACAGTTCAAGATGAACTGCAGAAACTGAGAGTGAGCATTTAGAAGGTTTTAGAGCAAATTATAAGTAATTTTTTCTGTTCAATCTGGTTTTTGTTTGTTTAGAATCAAAACCAGTATATACCTTTTTCTTTGATAATTCTTTTTTGTTTGTTTGTTTTGTTTTACAAAAGTATCAGTAACAGACTGGCAATTTTTTAAAAAGAGATCACCTTGGGTAAAAAGCATTCCTTTCTGTATATTAATTCATATAATTCTTACAACAATTCTATAAAATGGCTATTAGCCACATATGGAGATGAGGATGCTTAGGCACAGAGAAGTCAAGCAAAGTTAGGCAGTTAGTAGTTTGACAGTGCGGAAATTCAATCCCAAGCACTGTGGTATCCAGACATGCCTTTAACTACTCTGATAAAATGCCTCTCCTAAGCCCATCTTTGGCAGAGGACTGAAAAATAGTGGTAGAAAATCCGACTAATAGTCTTGGGTAGAAAACAAAAGTGTGAAAAAAATGATCCTTTGATTTAGTTTATATCCAGCCATTCCCATCCCATACCCAATTTAAAGCAGTGCTAAGGTTTACCCAACCCAGAGTATAGTACCATCCTTGACATGATTTTTGCTCTGCCATTGGAGCTCTTGTGAACCTTCCATTTATTTGTTTCTTCCTTACTGACAGGTTGTTCAAGACTTAGCCTCCCATTGGCTATAATGTTTAGAATCTGAGGTTCTAGGATGTAGTTCTATCACAAGCTGCTCATTGCAGATAAAATTCTGTGTTGTAAGTCACCTGCAATTATGGAACAAATGAATGTATTCAATGCTCACACTGTAAAATAACTTGTATTTTTTCTTACGTATATATTGTACCTAATTTTTACTGTCCTACATTTTAAATACACTGAATTTAGGTTAAAATTCTTATACTTTAACTGACATACATGGATATTGGTTTAGAATTTTATTTAATTTTCCCCCTTTATCAACAAGAAAAATTGATTGAGTCTGTGTTTTTGTTTCTAATGTGGTTATCATTCTCCTCCTTGCCAGGCAACAAAGGGCAATGGAAATAGCATGGAAGTGGAAGCAAAAGTTTGGGATCTGGTATTTCCAATTAACCAACAAATAAGGACAATCTATTATGGATGAAGGCACTGTTGAAATTGCTAAAAGTCATTGCCGTGATTAACATGACAATCTTCCTGTTCTTGAAGAGCTTACATTTGAGGAATCAGATATTAAATACGCAAGTGAATAAGAAAGTAGTAGTAAGTGCTAGGAAGAAAAATAAAACTATATTGAGATAAAGTGACTGATAGGGAGGTTTTAGATTGTGTATCAAAGAAAAGTTCTCTGAATAACCAACAGTTAAACTGAGATCTGAATGCCAAGCAGGAGACAGACATTTAACATCTTCAGGAAAGAATTCCAGGAGAAGGATCTTTTATCCTATCAGAAAGAGAAAAAGTTAAAAACAAACTAACAAACAAACAAAAAAAAAAAACTTTAAACAAAAGAAGGGTAGATGTTGGCTGCGATGAGCAGAGGTCAAAGAAGAGTATAGTTCACGGCTATTTGCTGTAGCTCTACAATCTTCTCAATTTGGTCTTCATCAGTGGGACTACCTCAATTCTGAACTGGAGGCAGGAGAGCTACCAAAATCCCAGGCTTTGCATGGAATATCCAACAAAGAGATTGTGTCTTGAAATTGCTCTATTTTAAGAGCATGAAAATATTTCCGAGATACTTCTGTCAAGTTTTCCCATGTGCAACTGGCCTGAATAAAGTCACTTGCCCATTCCTGACTCTGTCTCTAAGACTATGGAATGTTTTTGCATTGCCTGTAGCATGGGCACCTAGTTCAATGCCTAACAAAAAATTTAGAACATCACCACTGGCTTTGACTACTCAGAATTACCCCTACAGCAGGAGTTAATCCCAGAAACTATGTGGTTACAGCATAATCAGGCAGAGGTAGACATCTGAACAACAACAACAAGACAGGAAGGTATTATGGAAAGGCTAAAAATGAATGGCAACTACACAGGAGGTCAATAACAGCCAGCGTGAACAATTCATGCAAAACCCTGGATCCAGTAGGCGACAGAAAGATGGTCCCAAGTGTCAAGAATACTAATAGGGAAGAGAGAGTGATAGGAAGTAGGGTTCTAGAGAAGACAAAAGTCCATTCCTGTGGTGCTCCAAGAGCATGGAGAAGAGTTTAAATTTTATTTAAAGTATGGAGGACAGTCATCAGGATGTTTTAATCGCAGTAGAAGAATGCAGCTGCAATGTAATAGAAGTCATGCTGGTACATCACTGGGTCATTTAAGTGCAAATATAGTTCCTCTTTCTATATTCCATTTACCTTTTTTAAAAGCAATGGTAACAATTACACCAGGACTTCAGAGTCCTGATCACATGTCTTCTCAGAGCCTCACCTGTCCAGACCAGACCTACACTGACTGCTCTTTCCCAAGGGTTCCTGTGGTGTTTTATGTCCACTAAAAGAAAAAAATCACTTTTAAAGTTTATAATTTTATCAAACTACTATATGCATGTTTACTATGTCACAATTTAAAAGCATTAGCATAGATTTTCAACCAGATAGCAAGTGCAAGGCATACGTGAAAGTTCCCAGCACAGTGACCGGCACAAAGTAAATAATTATTAAACATAGGTTTTCTTTCTTTAGGGTGCAGCCCTCTGCTTATACTTGCATTGTGCCTCTTCTCTTCCCTAAGAACTTTACCTAGTAGGGAAAGTAAGAAAGAATCACTTAATCAGTCATTATTCAAAGAGCTGTATGTTTACTTATGATAGAAACTGGACAATTAGTGATGTTAAAAGGGGAAAAAGTAAATGACAAAGAAACTGTAAATAAAATTTTCTGTTGTGTAATCATCTTGAAATTACTAAATTAATAAACTCTTAACTATCACTTTGATTCTTTCCTGCAAGTTGCTAGTAGAAAAGCTGAAAGAGCTAGCATATTATCCTAAGTTTTTAGCATGAAAACAACAAAATAATCCACAGAAAAGAGCTACTATTTTAGCTAATTATTCATAAATGTGATGCAGTTCCATAAAAAGAGGGCAGAACAAAGCTCATGTGCTAAGGAATGAATCGTCCAAACAATACTGCACCTACTGTACGTAGTCAGAGCGTTTAACATCTGACTTTCTCATATACTCTAGCAGAGACATCAGTAACCTAAACATCCTAGATTAAACAGTTCAGACCTTGAATCACTTTAAGCCATGTAAAGCAATAAACCTTGAAGATAAAAGACAAATAAAATAGCAGAGTTTGCTGAAAAGCCATGTGCAGACCATGTTTATCTTTGATTTACTGAACAAAGGGTAAATGCTAAAAGCCCCTTTTGTTATCCTTCTTTGGAAATATTAACACAGAGAGTTAGTAAGATCATATACTACATGGTGTCAAGAAATAAACATTATCAATTTTTCTGACATTGCTGAATATAGCATCAACTCAAGACAAATTTCAAAAGAAAAAGCTAACACTACAGAAATTTTTAAAAAATCAGAATGTAATACAAATATGGCTTTATTGCCTTACAAGTTCAGGCAAGACTGAATATTCACAATTATGTAATATTTAAACTTAATTTTATTTTCTGGGGTACCTCTACAAGCCACCAGTCATGAAAAATATTAAAAAGCACACATTTCAATACCACATAATTAAAATAAATGTGGGTTGCTATATTTTGCTTACTTTGCATTTGTGATTTATACATTTTCCTGAATACATAGTTAAGGGACTATATGCTCAGTAGGAGAAATAATATCACTACTGCATGTTCAACAAATCATCTACAAAAGTGTTGCATGCACTACCATTTACTTAGAACAAATGGTTGTTTTTCTATAAACATTATTTATGAGAGCATCAGATGCAATCTGCATACTAATGTACGTCTGTATTTCACAGAATTACCCACATGATTTAGTGATTTTTCTCTCTCTCCACAATAATAACCTCCCTCCCCACATAGATCTCCACCATGCAAGTATCTGTCTTAGGTCAATCAAAAATAGTTGAAAAACAGTCATGGAGAAATAATTCCAATCTCAAAAACATTCTCTTAAAAATCCTTTTCTTTATTCAATCACTTAATTTCTACAAATAAACAAATAGGTCCATCACCACCCAAATACTCTTAAAGGGCTCCAGTAGAGATCTATATTAAGTAAGCAATTCAAACAGACTATACAAAGTATGCTAACAAACTTACACAATCAAGTTCAAAATAGTGAAAAGCTAAGTACAAGTATCCAGACTTTCTTATCTCAGAAAAAAAAAAAAATCAAGATTCTGTTGTTTATATTTGCCACTATTTATATGAATATTATACAATCATGTTTAGACTTTCTCTTTACCCAAAGACATTTAACTCCCTTTTTCTTAAAAAATACATTATCCTCGGGCGCCTGGGTGGCTCAGAGGATTAAGCCTCTGCCTTTGGCTCGGGTCATGATCTCAGGGTCCTGGGATCGAGCCCCGCGTCGGACTCTCTGCTCGGCAGGGAGCCTGCTTCCTCCTCCCTCTCTGCCTGCCTCTCTGCCCACTTGTGATCTCTCTCTCTGTCAAGCAAATAGAATCTTAAAATTAAAAAAAAAAAAAAAAAATACATTATCCTCTTTAGACTTGTCTTTAAGAACAATGGCTATGCAGTACAGAGGTTGCCACTGTCACAAGTCAGTGGCTTTGTGCTACATTCTGTGACACTGCCTAGCAATCCCCTCCCCTTATTACAAAGAGCACAACAATGTAAGGGAGGAGAGCAAGTCCTAACAAATATTTACATAAAATAAAGGACTTTATAAAGGGCAAATATTCATTTGCTTAATATACTATACTGAAATCCATTAAAGATTTTCATAAGCCAATGAAAATGTAAATGCAATATAACTTGAATTTTGATGACTAGAAAGCCTTTCATTGTCTGATAGCTTTGTGGATTTTATGTGCAGTAATCTTTGTGTTTTATTCTGTCAAAACTATTCCCCAATATGCTCATACATAAACATACTAAAATTTATTTCCTTAATTTTTTAGTGATTACTCAGAATTGAGACCCTTAAGCAGTTTTATCTAAGCCAAATTAAATGGAAAAATCATCAGTTTTTCATGGTTTGTATACTTCCACGAGTTCCGCTATGAACAGAATTGTGTGCTCAGCCAAATTCTTATGTTAAATCCTTAAACTTCAAGGTGACAATATTGGGATATTGGCCTTTGTAAGACACTCAGGTTAAGCTAAGGTCATGAGGGTGGGCTCCTCATAATGCTATTAGTGCCTGTATAGAAGAGGTATCAGAGAAGATGTGGTTTCTCTTTCTCTAATATGTGAGGACACGGTGAGAAGGCTGTGAGTAAAGTCCAGGAGGAGAGCTCTCACCAGAAACCAACCACGCTAGCACCGTGACCTTGGACTTCACATCTTCAGAACTGTTGTTTAAGCCACGCAGCTTGTGTGTGGTATTTTGTTATAGAAGACCAAAAAGACTAATTCAAGAGCCCTATGGAACATAACTTCTCTAGACTATAGAGGACGATTATCAAAAATATTAATTATTGGTTTCACCCCATGTTCATTTTCACCCTTCTCAACAGTTACCAATTTTAAGATGATCATTTATGCATTATACATTCATAAGATTTGATATGTGAGAAACATTATTCCATAGTTGTATTTCTAGACTAATAAAACTTTTTAAACTATTATAAATCAAATCTTGAACACTGTTAATTTACCTTTAACATCAAGATTTATTTGATCCTAAATAAATCTCTCTCCTTGCCTTGGAAATTTTGTGATTACCAGTTTTCCAAAGAAAGCAGTCATTTTTAAAGTTGATTTTAAAGACTAAAAAAGATATGTCAATTTGTTTATACCTAAAGATATGGACATTTTAAAACTACTTTAAAGAAACCACCCAACCAGGTAGAATCAATAACTATCCTGGTTTACCCAGAACCCTCCTGGTTTTAGCACTTTAAATCCCCCATCCCAAAACACACTTCAGTCCAAGGCAAACCGGGACAGGTGGTTAACCTAACAGTACATTACCTTGTCATTTTTACTGTAAGTCATTAAGTATCTGTGATTCTCATTTCCTAAAGACCCAGAGTAAATAGAAACTTTCATAGTGTATATATATGTGTGTGTGTATCAAACATAAATTAACCTTTCTCCTATACAAATTTTACAATCTTACAACTTAAAAGGGACATTAGAAATTATTTCCACTAGTACCTAAGTTACAAGTAGACTAAGTATAGTTTACAGAGATAAACATTTGTGAATCGTAGTAGTCTTCAAGGAACTTCCTAAAGATAGTCTAATAAATAAATAATGCTTACAAAATTCCTGACAGCTAAAAGGTGATGAGAAAATTAAAAGTTAACACACTATCACATAAAAATTCAGTATGATTAGGAGTAGAATCTGACCAGGAATTATCTTTAACTTAGATAAACCTTATAACTCATGCAGGGTAAATGCTCAATGATTGCTAAGACAGACATGAAAAAGAGTAAAGAATGAATTGTAATATACACACAACAGAGTAACAGCCAGCAATTCAATAGGTCATAATTGCTTTAGGGGCACATGGTTTAGTGGATTATCAGTTTATGAGCTCATAAAAAAATGGAAGGACATACCCAAGGTTGTTGACATGGCTAAAGTGGACATGGGTTGCAGAGGTTGTAGGAAATGTAAAGGAGGAGGAAGGAAGTGTCTATTGATAAAAACTTGATGTACGATATAATTCCATTTATAAAAGATTCCATTTAAGAGAGAGAAAGAGAGATGCTTCAAAGAATATAATCACCAAAATTATAATGATATTTATCTTGGGATAAAGAGATTGTATATGATCTTTATTTTTCTTCATATAAAATTTTAAAAATACACACAGAGGATGTATTCTATATCCATTGATTTCTACACTTCAAAAAAATCAAGGACTAGTGGATAAATTCTGTCTTAGTTTACATTATCTTAGGAAGAGTTTGAGGCATTAAAAATTCCAAATTGGCTTTCATTAAAAATCTCCAGTTTGAAAATTGGTTTATAAATTGGCATGTTTGAAATAGAATCATTGTCAGTAATATTTTTAAACCCAATTCTGTACATCACAAGATATAAAAATACATTTAACATTTTTTTTCCTGAATTTGGAAATAACACACTACAATATTCTTACAAATAATTAAAGGGGAACCTGGGGAGCTCAGTCAGTTAAACATCCAGCTCTTGATTTCAGCTCAGGGCATGATCTCAGGGTACTGAGATCAAGCCCCACATAGGGCTCTGGGCTAAGCACAGAGTCTGCCTAGGATTCTCTCTCTCCCTTTCTCTCTACCCCTTCCCCTGCCCATGCTCTCTCTCCCCCATCGCTCTCTGAAATAAATAAAAATCTTAAAAAATTATAATTGAAGAATATTAAAGTGACAATTGAACACTTTAGTTTATACCCTCTAGTATATATATGTATAAATACATATACATAAGTATGTACATAAATATATCACACACATATATATTCAAAGAAATAAACGCATATACAATCTACTCCTGAAGAATGAGGGGGTTAAGGGCCCAACACTCTGTACAGTCAAACCTGTACCCCCAGTCAAAAATCCGCAGATAACTTTAACTCCCCAAAAGCTACTAATGGTCTACTGTTAACTGGAAGCCTATCAATAACAAATAACTAGCACAGATTTTGTAGGTCATATGTATTATATATTACAAGTATTATATTACAGTAAAGTAAGCTAGAGACAAGCAAATATTAATAAAATCCAAAGAGAAAATACATTTACAGCACTATACAATATACATATATTTTTAATCCACAATTTTGACTAGACTTTTAAATGCCATAATTTGCATGGCTGATTACTTCTTTAAAATATGCTCTATTTCCATAGAGATTTATAAAGGTATTTAAGTGCCTAATAGTCAGCATGGAGTTAAGCTAACTGACTATCAAATACCTAGGACTGTGTAACTCACAGTATTAATCTGTTTCTAGCTACATGCCTTTACCACCTTGAGAATGGGACTGACTCAAGCATTTGGGCTGCAAAAGATCTAACTGGCTTTTTATTGAGCCAACAAGGAAAATTTCTCCAGTGGATGCCATCTTCAGATTTACGAGGTTAAACGCAAACATTTGGAATTTTAAATCTCTCTGTCCCCTTCCAACACCACCTTTTAACTAGGAGTCAATAAATCAGTGGAAAGAGCACCTGGGCAACAGAGCAGCATTCTATGCAATGCTTCAATCCTTTAATAGCTCCCTCCTGCAGAAGATGTTGGAGAACTTGGAATCCAAAGAGACCCCATCAGTGCCATCTTTTTCCCCCTGAGTTCTGAACCAACTGAGAAATGTACACAGCAAATTGGAGTTGCAAATACCATCTGTGTCATTGATAAAGGCTGAGTCGGAAAATCTAACTTAATGTGAAAATTGACCGGGCCTGAAACCCTGTCCTCCAGGGACATACTTCACAATGTTTGAGTCTATAGAGCAAAATATTTTGTTTCCTTTTACCCAGAGCGGAGAGAGGGAAAAAAAATTTTAAATCTCAATTCTTTTAAGACTATGGATATGTTAGCTTCTGATAATTGATGAATGTCAATAAATGTTATTGCCTACCAGCCAAATAAATTCAATTAACCCCGATTGGAAAGACTAAGGAGTATAATTAAAAGCCAAGCATGTTTAGGAGAAATTCCTTCTCAGAGAAACCAAGAAAGTAGTACCTAATGTCTCAGTCCACAACAATCAATAAACAGTAGAATTGTGTCCTTCAATAATCCTTCAGAATTATGTCCTTCAGAAGATCCCATGATTCCACAGCACCACACATAAGTTTCACCAGGGATATTTAGATTACAAGGGTCAGAAAAGGAAAGACTCCATTCCCCAATCCTATCATCTCACAAAGAATTTAACAAGGGCCAAGGTGCCTGCTGCTCATGCAGCACGCATTTACAGTCCAGGGGAAGGAGCCCCACACACTGATTGCTCTTCTTATACAGCAAACACTACAACAATCTTTCTGGAGTGCCAGGTATTTACAGGAGTTGACTGAGGAAAGCAAGCTGCCCATCACCACTAGACCATGTCTTCAGGTACAGGCTATACCGACAAAGGAAAATAAGCCACCAGGACTATACGTGTAACCTCTCCTGCTGGGTGCCCAATGTCCAAACTACCCAAGGTCGGTTCACAGGTCATTGCTTAAGAATGTCACTTGACCTATCATAATTTCTCTTATTAAATTGTAAAAGAAAATTATCAAGTTTTCCTGCTCTAATTTCCAGATAATCTGAAATAGAGGTGAGTTCATGTGAATGTTTAAAACACACTGATGGAACAGCATTTAAAAGCAATGCTTCTTCAACAACTACAGGAAGAAAAGGTAATGCCTTCTTTTACACTATAATTAGTTTCTGATTTTTTTTACAATGAATTGTCATACATATGTGAAGATAACTTAATAGCAATGAATTGGTAGATTCGATTCAGCTCTAAATCAGTTGATTTAGAGGAAATGAGATAGTATGAGAGTACTCAAAGGAAAGGAAACCAAGATTAAAACAGAAATCTTGAGCCTTTAAAATGACAATCTAATCCTGAAATGGGAAGACAAAAGTCTCTCCAAATAAAGTTCTAATATGTACTCTTACAGGTGTTTCAAAAACAACATATGTAATACTATAAGAGAAATCTCCCATTAACGAATGAACAGTGGACACTCACTAACAATGAAGTCTCATTATTACTGCTTCATGGAAATACATTTTTATAGTATAATAACCTCTTCAATTAATTCTTTGGTCATTTATCACTGTGTAACAGCTGCCAAAGCAAGGTAAGAGTTCAGTAAAATGTAGTCCTCATTCACTTTCACACAACAGTGAACTGTTTAGACTGTTACATAATCATAGTAATGCCATTCATACATCCTGTCAATTCCATCCATTCAATTACAAAAACCAGAAAACCACAGAGCAGGGTGCCCAGAAATAACAGTTCCACACAGAGGAAATTAAAAGCAACTTCCGATGTCATTCTACCAACCCTTATTTTCAGTTTTTATTTTCCTCATATTTTCCTTTTTCATTTTACTTTCATTGTCAGACATTTTCCTTCACTTTTTCTTCCCCTTCTTCCCTATTCATTTTATCCGTCAAAGATTCCAGAAGCACTGTTTGTGTACATGGTGAGTTAATAAGAAAAAGTGGATGGTATCAACATCACTTTCACTACAACAAGAAAGAAGGCCTAAAGGAGGGAACATGAAATATTCACTAAGAGGGAGGATACAGTGAAGTCTTGGGAGTGATAGAAGATGACACTGGGTCCCTGGGTCAGCCCCTCTACTTCCACCAAGACTCTCCAATTCTACCAGCAGAGCTAAGGAGACTAAAAAAAGCCAGGAAAAGGGGTGCCTGGCTCAGGGAAATTGAATTGAATCTACCAATTCATTGCTATTAAGTTATCTTCACATATGTATGACAATTCCTTGTAAAAAAATCAGAAACTAATTATAGTGTAAAAGAAGGCATTACCTTTCCTTCCTGTAGTTGTTGAAGAAACATTGCTTTTAAATGCTGTTTAAAAAAGACAGGGAGGGGCGCCTGGGTGGCTCAGTTGGTTAAGCGACTGCCTTCGGCTCGGATCATGATCCCATGATCACCAGGGATCGAGTCCCGCATCAGGCTCCCTGCTCGGGAGAAGCCTGCTTCTCCCTCGCTCACTCCCCCTGCTTGTGTTCCCTCTCTGGCTGTGTTTCTCTCTGTCAAATAAAGAAAGAAAGAAAGAAAGAAAGAAAGAAAGAAAGAAAGAAAGAAAGAAAGAAAGAAAGAAAGAAAGAAAGAAAGAAAGAAAGAAAGAATTATGTACTCCATGATCTCGGTACTGAGATTAAATTCAAGAATATTGAAAAGTTTCATACGGTTTCTAACCATAAATTTACTAGTTACCAAAAGATAAATAAAACTAACACCATATACAGTGTATACGGGAGCATTTGATGGCATTCACGTGTTGACAGATTACTTAAACAATCTTAATTCAGTGAAATCCAACTACGGAATGATTTTACTGTCTTCAATAACCACCCTTTTGAATCTCCCTTTCCCACATCTAAAAATAACCTGAACCACAATTCATAAGGTTCCAATCCTACTCAACTTTAAAACCAATTTCATACCCAATACATTCCCCTCTCCTAACTCAGGCTCTTTGTGCTTCTTCCTGCCTCCCTTTTCTGGTTCTAGCTGTTTCTTTGTTAAACCAGAATGTAGAGCTTAGAGAAAAATACCAAAAACGTCTTTACCTACCTTAAGTAGTTGTTCTCCTCCCTCAGGCAAAAACATTCTCCCAACAGTGGGTGTCAAAAGCTCCTTTTATTAAAGAGAGCACAGAATTCTAATGAGTGTCTCTTTGAGGATACCTCCCCACTGCATATCCTTCTGATGTGAACATCTACCCTAATTCAGGGCTTCCGATGATACTGCCAGCAGCAGTGATCACGCAAGGACACATGGTTCCTTTGTATCAGTAGCTTTGTGTAAAATTCCACCACCTGGTGCCCTAAACCATACAAGCATGAGCTCCTCACCTGCTGTTCCCTGTCTCCCGGTAGTTCTGTTTGCCCCACCATTGCTTAGGTAATTGTGGAGTATATCTGCAAGGCTGCCATAGGAACAAACATCGGATTTAAGATTGAGATACCAATGTCATCCTCTTTCAGACACCATTGAGGTATTCTCTTTGACCCCAGTTTTCCTAGTTTGTGAAATTTTCTTAGATTCTTGGCTATGAGGACAGAAAAGTCACAGCACTCCTTGTTAGCTTGAGAACGCAAAACCACAATGAATATCCTTGAAGCCTATAATTTCGCAGATATCTACTGGGGATGACGACTGTACAATATAACAATTGATACTTGTATATATTGTGAAATGATCACCATCATAAGTATAGTTAATGTCCATCACCACACAGTTAAAACATATTTTTCTTGTAATGAGAACTTTTAAGATCAACTCCCTTAGTAATTTTGAAATATGCAATACAATATTATTTAACTATAGTCAGCATGCTGTATATTACATCTCCATAACTTATTTATTTTACAACTGGAAGTTTGTACCTTTTGAACACTTTCATCCACTTGTGTGATTTCATGTACAGTTAACCCTTGAACAATGAGGGGGTTGGGGCACTGACCCCTGCATAGTCCAAAAATGCACATATAGATTTTGACTCCCCCAAAACTTAACTACTAATAGCCTACCATTTACCAGAAGCCTTACCAATAGCACACATAGTCGATTAACACATATTTTGTAATTTATATTTACTGCATACTATATTCTTGCAATAAAGTGAAATAGAAAAAAGAAAAAAATTTTTTTTAAGATTTTATTTAATAATTTGACAGAGAGAGATCACAAGCAGGCAGAGAGGCAGAGAGAGAGCCCGATGCAGGCCTTGATCCCAGGACCCTGAGATCATGACCTGAGCCGAAAGCAGAGGCTTAACCCACTGAGCCACCCAGGTGCCCGAAAAAAGAAAATCTTAAGGAAAATACACTTACAGTATTATATACAACACAGTTTATTTATTGAAAAAAGTGCATCAATAAGTGTATTTGCACATTTTAAATCCGTTGTTGAAGGGACAACTTCATAAGTTTACAACTTGTATTTTGCCACTTGGTATTGTATGATAACTTCTCATGCCTTTAATGATTCTTACTCAACGTTGTTTGGCAAGGCTGCATAGTACTACAGAATGACTAATAGGGTAATTTATTTTACTGTAATCCAACTTGGGTATATGTAATGTAATTTTTCCCACTTTTTTACTATTGTGAATCATAGTAGTAAATATCCTGACAACTTGATGAATACCACTCTGTTCATTTTATGTGACCAAATAACTTTTGCTACTTTGATTTTATCTAAAAGGTAAGAATTTGGGGGAGATTTTAAGTATATTATGGCATGTTATGTTCGAGGTTTATATACTCAAAAATACTAGAAATTGTCATTTTTTAAAAATATCTTGGGCAACTCCTCTGCCCCTTCCCCCACATGCCTGTGCACTCTTACTCTGTCTCACCTTTAATTACCTTTTCAGTATTTGTATAGAAGATATCTGAAAAAGTATTTATCACATTTTGATGAGGTTATCTCTAGGTAGACATTCAAATGATATTTTACTTTCCTATTTATTCTTATTGCCCTTCTAAATTATTTATTAAGAATGTGTAGCAGGTTTTATTTTTTACAATGACCATTAGTCTTTTATGCACTTTGTATATTACCAGTTTTTTTATAGTTCATTGAAAATATCTCCACCATATGAAACCAGAAAGTAAAATACATTAACAATAATTGTAGCAATCATAGTAGTAATAGGAAGGGGTGCCCTGGAATTATTAAATAGCATTCACCTAAAAACATCAACTCATTTTATTGTGAGTTACAATCAAATTGTCAGTTTCTAAGTACAGATTTCCCTTAAGTAAAATATTTATCCACATATAAAAAAAAACCTGGTCCAACTGCATCCACATATAAAAAAAACCTGGTCCAATTCAACAGGACAAAATAAAAATGGTTGAATTAATTGAAACAACAATTTAATGAGGAAAGGAATGTTTATAGAAGTGAAACAAATCTCTCTTGGCCCTTTATCCTTTGAATAACCTACCCAATTTCCACTGGTCTCCTTGCAATTTGGCATTTATATTTAGATTACTGTCAAAACATGGCACATTCTGAAATGATGCTCCATATCCATGCCCTCTGTTGAGTAGCACAGTCATATCAAATGTTTGATTTCCAACTCTTCCTTGACTCACCCTTCTTTCTCTGTAATATATATATCAAAAAGATAACCTGGTGGCTAGATAGATGATACCAACCTAATCAACAGCTCATCTTTTTAACTGATGAATCAATTAAAGTTCCTGTTTGCCAGCAGCAGAACTTAATTCTTGTTAAATTAAGCAAAAACACATGTTATTACACTAAAGCAAAAACTTTTATTACAAGCATTTGGTGGATAGTGCCACTTCATTGATCAATAAGATACTCACTGGGACCCAAGTCTGAAGGCCAGATATGATTGGTCAGAACCCAGGGAGCCACAAAAGGCAGGAAAATAAGACATTGGAATGGTCTGGTCCAGGATGATGTGGACATTGCTGTTGAGATCAGTCATTTCTGACCATTTCTTTTTTTTTTTTTTAAAGATTTTATTTATTTGACAGAGAGAAACACAGCCAGAGAGGGAACACAAGCAGGGGGAGTGAGAGAGGGAGAAGCAGGCTTCCTGCCGAGCATGGAGCCCGATGTGGGACTCGATCCCGGGTCTCCAGGATCATGACCTGAGCCAAAGGCAGTGGCTTAACCAACTGAGCCACCCAGGCGTCCCATTTCTGACCATTTCTTTAGTCACTCTCCCAACACTTAACAGCTCTAGAGAGACAGAGTCCTGTAGGCTCCCCTTAAGTCATCTGACTGCCCCTTGGCTACCAGGATGAGAGCCTGGCACCTAGAAATAATTGCCCACACAAACAGCTACAGTGAAAGAGGGGCAATCTCCAAAAGAAAATGATAATTAAAACTAGGAATAGCTGTTGGGCAAACAACAACAGAAAATGTTCACTGCATCTGACTGAATTTAGTGCCTATCATGCCTTCCTCCCTTGCCCCATATCATCACTCTGAGACTAGCTTTTTTCAAACTAAAGATTGCAACATATTAGTGAGTCACAAAATCAGTTTAGTGGATCACCTCCATATATTAAAAAGCAAAATTGAATGGAATGGGAAATATCAGAAGGAATTGTATATATAGAGTTTGTAAAACTTCTCTTTTATGCATATGGAGTATATGTTTGTTTGGTGCATGTGTGTGAAGGTAAGCCATGGTTAAAACATTTGAAAAAACTTTGTCCTAGTCCTTACCAACATTCTGTGGAGCCAACAATTATATGCACAAGTTAGTCCCTAATCTGGACTATCGCAGTCTGAGAAGGGCAAATCCAACCACATGTAACTGGTTCTATGAGGCCTCCATGATGAATCGCAGTACAATAAACAGCTTAATGTTATAAAGTTATCATCTATATCATCACATGGCTATTAAATTTCATTTAATTAGGACAATCTGTGCAACCATTTTTTTGATCATAAATTCTACCATCTTGTTTGAAATTTTGCTAGTGCCACAAATAAGAAACTCCCAATGTAGTAATTCTTCATCATGAATATTTTTATAGAAATATAATATAATATAAATAATATTATAATTTTATAATAATATTATATTATAATTTATTAGCTCATGTTGACTCAATCAACTCTTGCTTCTTCCAAGAGATTTTCTCCAGTTACTATAATCCACCTTAACTGCTCTCATTTTACTGAACTCCTTGTCACTTAACTCCTGATCGTTCAATAACATAACTATAACACCTCACCCAAATGAAACACAGCTCAAAACTAGGTAGGGATAAAAGACATCTGGGTAGATCAAAGAGAAATCACAAATCCTACACACTTAGATCAGTGCATTGTATTCATAAGAAAATTCCCTAGAATCTTGTTGGAAGCTCATTTTTTCTGCTTTCAATATAATCCTAACAAGTACACTACCTAGCACATGGGAGACAATAAATAATTGTCAGTGAATAGATGAAAGAAAGAGAACAAGGGAGGAAAGGAGGAAGAAAGAAAAGAAAGAAGGAAAGAGGGAGAGGAATGAAAAAATTTCAAAGTCCAAAGCAAATTAGAAGAAGCAAAATACAAGAGTGGGAATAAGAGGGAGGCAAGTAGATAGATATGGCACCATTGCAAGTTGGATCTTAATAACAAGTTCACACATACACACACACACACAAATTTAAAAACACAAAATTCACAGTAGTTTGGGATTATTTAGGTATTATCAACAGAAAAAAACATTTCAGTAGATCTCAGTGTACTATCCAAAGAACAAATTCTTTTAATGAACACCTTGAGTCTTCCAAAAGATTAAATTCAGTATAGTCTATTAACAGCATGAAATGGTGAGATTTTAGAATATTTAATATCCAAGATGTTAAAAGTGAAATATTTGTTAAATTTGTCTAACTGAAAAATGGTATTCCAAAACACTCTGTCCCCAAATGTTCTTTGTAGCTGAATTTTACTGCTGACATTTCATCAAATACGACTTCATCTCTGTGGCTTGATTGTAAATAGTTTGAGGGCAATAAACACATGATACTTGTTACCTGAGATGTTTCAGAAATTATTAGGTTAAAATAATGTCAAATAAATGTGAGCTTCATGCATTAGAAATGTATAAATGGATAAACATTTCATATGAAGACTGGATAAATTTTAAATACTATCTTTCACTTGATAAACTTATTTAAATTAAAATATCAAAAGTAAGGACAATTCAGGGGAGACTGTGTGGCTCAGTCAGTTAAGCATCTGCCTTTGGCTCAGGTCATGATCTCAGAGTCCTGGGATCCAGCGCCTGGTTGGGCTCCCTGCCCTGCTCCCTGGGGCTCCCTTCTCAGCAAGGTGTCTGCTTCTCCCTCTCCCTCTGCCACTCCCCTTGCTTTTGTGCATGCTCTATCACTCTGTCTCTGAAATAAACAAATAAAATCTTTTTAAAAAAAAGTAAGGACAATGCAGGTAATGGCATATAGGGAATTTACAGCATTTTACAAAAAAGAATGAGTCATTTTACTAAACCAAGGTCACTGCTGTGAAGATGTACCATGTAAAGTGTGGACTCACTCAGAACTAAATCCTGGGTATATGCTAACAAAATTTTTATTTAAAAAAATAGGAAAAAAAGAACCAAATCCTGGAACTTTGAGAGATTCAGATACAAATGTTCATCCTGCCTATCAAGGACCCATCGTACTTATTAACCATATTTTAACAAAGAACAAAATTATATTCCACAAATGGTTTACATGACACCTACATCTCATTTTCATGAAAAATGTATACAAAGTGTTTAACTCATATGACTAATATGCATCCATTTGGGACTAAGATCCTTACAAAGACTGCTCAGCATAAGTTTCAAACTGATAAGGAATATATATATATATATATATATGAACACAAGAGAAGAAAAAACTTTTCCTCTGGGTTTCTGTATACACACACACACACACACACACACACACACAATTTATCTCACACAACTTCGTTCTTTAAAAAATACAGTTTTATCAAACTCTGCTTCATCCTAAAGTGACTATTTGGTTTTATACTAAGATTTATTTAGCTGTAATTTGAAACATTATGTTCAGAAATATTTGTGGATTCTTTGAGACCTTCAAATATTAAAGATTTTAAGTCTTCCTCAAACTGTATAGAAATTATATTCTATCCTAATACATAACAATTATGAATACCTAAGAATAGGATCAATATACTTGGTTTTCTTCTTTTATAACAAATTGTATACATATTCCTAAAATGAATATATATCAAACATGCTTTTTAAAACTGTAGCAGGTCAAAGAACAGTGGGTCTCTAAAAATCAAATAAATTTTTCCCTAATATCACAAACTTTTTAAATTAACTAACAATGATAATTTCTAGGGCTTTACTGGAAATGTGAATTCTGACAGCTCTTTTTATATATAGTCAATCTCTCCTAGAAATTGTAATTTATAAAAAATGGATTTAAATCAACAACATTTGAAAAAAAGATACTATTTAAACAGATCAACAGATTTTTTAATACTCAAGAAGTATACTTTCTTTTTTTTATTATATTCAGTTAGCCAACATATAGTACATCATTAATTTTTGATGTAGTGTTCAATGATTCATTATTTGCATATAACACCCAGTGCTCATCACCACAAGTGCCCTCCTTAATATCCATCACCCGGCTACCCCATCCCCCCCAACCCCCTCCCTTCTGTAACCCTCAGTTTGTTTCTAAAATCAGACAGGGAGAAAAACCATGAGAAGTATACTTTCTTCTCAGATTCACACACACACACACACACACACACACACACACAAAAGTTCTCAGATATGTGAGTGCATGGAATTGATAAAATTGACAAAAATTTAAAATATATATTTTATACAAATATGTAAAATTGCTTCTAATATTATATCATTTATAAAAGCCATGGGCATGTTTTCCACAAGATTAATTCACTAAGCATGAAATCATACAAAACATTTTATTACAAAAATGAGGAAATGCTAATCTAGTGACAGCAACAATTCCCAAGGGGATAGTAGCCAAAATTATGCCTCCAGGTGACACTGGGAAAGAACCAGAAATGGCACATTTGACAGCAAGAAGACAACCTTTATTAAGCCAATTCTATTCTGCTTTACCTCAATAATAAAATTGGAAGGCAACATTGACAATTGAATTATTAGAAACTGAACACATCAGTGCATTGCTACCCAGTGCTGCTCAATTTTTGTCATAGATGGCACATGTAGAAAACAATGCTATTTGTTCCACACAAGGAAATAACCCAATAAGATAACTGACTCCATAACCCCTATCACTGTAGGCTGCCCAGGACTGAGGAAACAAGTAGTCTATCCAGAAAGAATTCTCAAACACAGAGATTAGAAATTTCTGTGCTAACTTAATGAAAATGCAACTGTGTTCTTTAACAGTATCCCAAGTCGACACACATTAGCTTCCTTGAGCCAAATAAAATTAATAAATATTTTTTGAATATCTATTATGTGCAAGTCTCTATGTTTAGTGATTAAACCAAGTGTTATCTCAGTAAACCTAAAAAAAAAATTAATCAGTAGGCAGATTTGAATACCAGTCTAAGTATGGACATTCTCCTGTAGGAGCAAAGTGCAGAAACTTTCAAGACAATTTTAGAAGATGAAATTAGGAAAGTGGTTCAGTCTAAATTCATTTTTTCTTTGCATGGGGGGAAGGAAAGAGTTGACCTAAAGAATTTACTGAGTGAGTTCCATAATTGTTCACTAAAGGGTAAAAGAAAGAACAGAAAATTAGTTGACTGTGGTGCTTGAGGAGTTTAATTTGGCAGTGAAATGTCCAGAATTTTGGGAAAAAGAGAAAGTGAAGGCAAGGGAACAAGTTATGGTGGGTGTGAGAAAGTAAGGGCTTCAAAGACAGTAATGGAAAAGGAATGAAAATGGAAAAAAGATAAAACAAGGGACAGAACAATAAAGCTTTATGACGAATTAGGTATAGTTATGGACAGATATAGGAAGCAAAAAGAAAAATTTAAGATGTGTATAGTGATCAAGGTCTTAGAAAATATGTGACAAAATTATTAAAGTGAATTTGAAAAACAAATGACAAATTAGATTTTAGACATTCTGAGTTTAGATAACAGGACATTCAAGAGTTATTCAAATATGTTGTTCTAAAATTTGAGAGTTGGTATTTGCAATTGTAAATATGATGAGAGTTCCAAGAGAAACAATGTTTAGAGAGTCAAATTATACAAAGTCCTAAAGACAATATATTAAAATGGAAAAGTATAAGGGCACCTGGGTAGCTCAGTAGGTTAAGCATCTGCCTTCTGCTCAGTTCATGATCCTGGGGTCCTGGGATCCAGTGCCTGTCAGGCTCTCTGCCCAGTGGGAAGTCTGCTTCTCCCTCTCCCTCTGCCTCCACAGCCCCACTTGTGGCTTTTTCTGTCTTTCTTTGTATCTTTGTCTCTCTTGCTCTTTCAAATAAGTAAATAAAATCTTAAAATATATATAGAGAGAGAGAGGAGGGAAGATGGCGGAAGGCCAGGTGACTGCATTTTGGGGAGATCCCTGAAATGAGCTCAATTCCTGCAAAAAACACTACAGGAACACTGTGAGCACCCATGAAATCAGCCTGAAATGTGATATTTCCCACTTCTGGATCACCACGGGGGACAAGAACCATCGGCAAAGAGGTAGAGAGAAGTGAGAGCAATCAGAGGGTTACCCCCAGAGACAAGGGGCATGGGGGGGGGAGGGAAGTCTGCAGAGGCGACCCATTGAAAGGCAATACCCCAGCACGAAAGTGCTCTGTGTTCAGGGAACAACAGCAGATTACAGTCTGATTCAAAGCAAACAGAAACGGAGTGCCTGAGGGGTACCCGGGGAATCGGGGTTAATGATCTGCGGAGAGAAAATGCGCCCCGGCGCAAAGCAAGTAATGTGGCCCAGCCGGAACCCGGCAGAGCCCGCTGCATGGAGTCTATTTTTCCGCCGCTGCAGCCGGGGGAGACGGGGATCTGCAGAAAGAAAGAGTGCCTGGTGCTGGTGCGGCGCGAGGGCACGCGGAGGAGCTGGCGGTGCGGAGTCTATTTTTCCACAGCTGCTGCTTCTTTTTTTTTTTTCCTTTCTTTCCTCCTCTGCTTTTCTCTCCCGCTTCTCTCCACTCTGTGGGACAGGCACGGACCCCCCAGGGAAGGCGATTTTGCAGACTTGAACGGAATGTGTGGGGCCCTGGGACCTCAGTCCCTCCTGCCTAGAGGTCACACATACTCCCTGGGCAGAGACAAGGTCACGCGACACAAAATCAGTTGCAGTTTCATGGTGCGGAAGTGAAACGACAAGTGGGGGCTTTGGACAGAAATCAAACCAGCGTCTGCACCCACCCAGCTGTGACAGGTGGCCAAGGGAGAGGCTGTGGGCTGTGCGCTCCCTCCTCCCCATCGTCCAGAGGGTTGCTAATTAGGAGCTCTTGTCGGGACGGTGCATGATCCGCCCCTCCCAAGCCACCAGAAACTTCGGTAGAGGTACCCGTGAATGTGAATGAAAGCCCCTCCAGGGCTTTCCCTACTTAGAATCCGGAAAGCCACTTATCCTGTGGGTCAGGGCAATATGTCCTTTGTGTGCTTGTCCAAGACAGATAGTTCCATTTAATCCTCCTCCAAGTAATCATATCTCTGTATCTCGTATCTGTATTCCTTGATCCCTCTGCCTTAATGGTCTCAACTTCTGTGAGTTTAAGCAATCACTCTGTACCCTGCAGTAACAATACTAATCCTGTCTCTAGGGTGGGTGCAAAAGCAGTTAAAGATTTAAGTGCACCACCCAACTTCCTCACTTGGGAATAATAAAAGACTGGGACCCTTGACAGTCAAGAGAGACTGAGAGACGGAACAGAGACTGAGAGACTGAGAGACGGAGAGAGAAAGACAGAGAGCCTGCGCAGAGAGAGGCAAAGGCAGAGAGAGTGAAGCAAGAGAGAGCAGAGCCAGAGATAGAGAGACAGAAAGAGAGACTGAGGCAAAGGCTGAGAGCTTGTGAAGCAAGAGACTGAGAGAGAGAGACAAAGCAAGAGAGACACGGGGAGACAGAGACAGAGAGAGCAAAGCGAGAGAGACGGAGACGGAGAGAGAGACTGAGAGAGAAAGACAGAGAGCCTGCGCAGAGAGAGGCAAAGGCAAGAGAGAGCAAAGCGAAAGACAGAGGGCAAGAGATAGAGAGACAGAGAGACTGAGACAGAAAGACAGAGACAGAGAGAGACAACAACACAGAGAGAAAAACAGAAAGAGAGAAGCAGAGAGCAAGAGAGACAGAACCAACTGTTTGCCTAAAGCTAGATTGATGTAACCAAAAGGCTTTAAATAAAAAACCCTGAAGACACAGTTTTCAGGAGAGGAGATCCCCACACCACTCTTCGAATCCAGTCTCCTCATCTCGCCGACTCCGTCACCACCTTCGGGAAACCCTGACCAACTGTTGCAAGCTCTCTCTGGGAGGGAGGTCTGGGCGCAGACATCTTGCTCTGACCTCACTTCCTCAACAGCTGAAAAAGGCCATAAAAGAACAACCCCCCCCCCCC
>PITA01023007.1:0-29122 GCA_004023965.1 Spilogale gracilis
ACCCTGTGGGCCAGGGCAATATGTCCTTTGTGTCCCTGGGATGTGCACCTGGGCAAGCACTCATCCAAGGCGTGGAGAGCCATGCCAATCCTTATGAAGCTTAATAATTGTAGGATTGTGGGGGCACAACATACTTACTTTAAAACTTAGTAAAACCTTTACTAACATAATTAGCTTAGACATTGCAACCTCCTGTTTGTGTGACCATTCACTCACTTCCCTATGCTGGGGGGAAGTAAAACGTTCTAATAAGATAAGGATTTGCAGGAACCATCTGTTGCTCAGGACATGCCTGCCTGTGATCGGTCAGTCTATAGATTAGGATATAATTGGCACGTCCTGCTTTATTGTATGGACCCTTCAAAGAAATAGGCACATCCCGTTTTGTTGTGTGAGACCCTCAAGGGCACAAGGCACATCCTGTTTTTACAAAGACCCTCAAGATTGATGATCCATCACTTAAAGAAACTCTTTGATCATATGGTTTTCATCTGAAAAAATATGTAACTCTCTGCTATAAATAAAGAGCCCTGAGAACAGTGTTTTCAGGAGATCCCTACACCATCTTTGAAGTTTGGTCTCCTCACCACGAAAGTGCCGATGCCTTCCTTCATCCTCAGACCCTAACTGTTGCTGGGGCTGGCCCCCAGCAGATATAAAGAGCACAGATGATTCCAATCTCAATAGTATTTCCATATGGCTAATGTCACTGGGGCTGTTTTCAGTGTCCATCCACATTGTGACATGCATCAGTCCTTCATTCACTTTTTCATTGTGACTAAAGATAATATTGACCACTTCAAACATTTCTGGTACATAATTCTATGGCCTTAGCTGAGTTCACACAGTTGCACATCCTTCTCCAAAACATTTTTGTTCTCCCCGAAGGGGAGTCTGTATACATTAGACACTAACTCCCCATTCCCCTTTTCCCTCAGCCCTTGCAACCACATTCAACCATGTCTCTAGATACTTCAGACAAGTGGAGTCCTTGTATATAGTATCTGTCTTTCTGTGACCAGCCAATTTCACTCAGCGTAATGACTTCCAGGTTCCATCCGTGTTGTAGTCTGTGTCAGAACTCCCTTCGTTTTTACGTCTGAATCGTGTTCTGTTGTGTATATAGCACATTTTGTTTATCCATTGATCTGTCAGTGCACATTTGGGTTGCCTCCACCTTTTGGCTGTTGTGAAAAATGCTGCTCTGAATATCTGCTCAAGTCTTTGCTTTCAGTTCTTTTGGGTCCATATGCTGAAGTGGAATTCAGTGTTCAATTTCTTGAAGGAACATCATATTGTTTCCACAGATGTACCTTTTTTATCTTAAAAAGCTATTTTTATTCATATTCTAGTTAACCTGTTAGATGAATCTATAATATACTAACACTTCTATGTATTTTATTTTAGTTTTAGTTTTTAATTAACAGATAATATGTGTTTCAGAGGTACAGATCTGTAATTCATCCGTCTTACAAAATACACAGCACTCACCACAACATATACCCTCCCACTGTCCATCACCTAGCCACCCCATCCCTCCCACACCCCCTTCCACTCCAGCAACCCTCAGTTGATTCCAGAAATTAAGAGTCTCTTATAATTTGTCTCCCTCTCTGGTTTCTTCTTGTTTTATTTTTTCCCTCTCTTCTACTATGGTCTTCTACCTTGTTTCTCAGATTCCACATATCAGTGAGATCATATGGTAATTGTCTTTCTCTGACTAACTTATTTCACTTAGCATAATACCCTCTAGTTCCATCCATGTCATTGCAAATGGTAAGATTTCATTTTTTGATGGCTGCATAATATTCCATTGTATATATACACCACATCACTTTTATCCATTCATCTGTTGACGGTCATCTTGGCTCTTTCCAGTCTGGCTACTGTGGACATTGCTGCTGTAAACATTGGGGTGCAGGTGCCCCTTCAGATTACTACATTTGTATCTTTGGGGTAAATACCCAGTAGTGGGATTGCAGGGTTGTAGAGTAGCTCTTTTTTCAATTTTTTGAGGAACCTCCACATTGCTTTCCAGAGTGGCCCAGCTTGCATTCCCACCAACAGTGTAGGAGGGTTCCCCTTTCTCTGCATCCTTGCCAATATGTGTTGTTTCCTGACTTGTTAATTTTTGACTGATGTGATATGGTACCTCATTGTGGTTTTGATTTGTATTTCCCTGATGCTGAGTGATTTGGGCATTTTTCATGTGTCTGTTGGCCATTTGGATGTGTTCTTTGTAGAAATGTGTGTTCATGTCTTTTGCCCATTTCTTGATTGGATTATTTATTCCTTGGGCATTGAGTTTGATAAGTTCTTTATAGATTTTGGATACTAGTCCTTTATCTGATATGTCATTTACAAATATCTTCTCCCATTCTGTCAGTTGTCTTTTGGTTTTGTTGACTGTTTTCATTGCTGTGCAAAATATTTTTCTCTTGATGAAGTTCCAATAATTCATTTTTGCCCTTCTTTCCCTTGCCTTTGATGATGAGTCCAGGAAAAAGTTGCTGTGGCTGAAGTCAAAGACGTTGCTTCCTGTGTTTTCTTCAAGGATTTGGGTGGATTCCTGTCTCACATTTAGGTCTTCCATCCATTTTGAGTCTCTTTTTGTGTATCGTATAAGGAAATGGTCCAGTTTCATTCTTCTGCATGGGGCTGTCCCGTGTCCCAGCACCATTTAGTGTAGACACTTTTCCCCACCACTGGATATCCTTCCTGCTGTGAGGAAGATTAGTTGACCATAGAGTTGAGGGTCAGTTCTGTTCCATGGATCTATGTATCTGTTTTTGTGCCAGTATCATAGTGTCTTGATGATCCCAGTTTTGTAGTAGAGCCTGAAGTCTGGAATTGTGATGACACCAGCCTTGGTTTTCTTTTTCAACATTCCTATGGCTATTTGGGGTCCTTTGTGGTTCCATACAAATTTTAGGATTATTTGTTCCATTTCTGTGAAAAAAGTTGATGGTATTTTGATAGGGATTGCACTGAATATGTAGATTGCTCTAGGTTGCATAGATATTTTCGCAATTTTGTTCTTCCAATCCATGAGTATGGAACACTTTTCCATTTCTTTGTGTCTTCCTCAATTTCTTTCATGAGTATTCTATAGTTTTCAGAGTACAGATCTTTTGCCTCTTTGGTTAGATTTTATTTATTTATTTAACGATTTAATTTATTTATTTGACAGAGAAAGAGACAGTGAGAGAGGGAACACAAGGAGGGGGAGTGGGAGATGGAGTAGTTGGCTTCATGCTGAGCCAGGAGCCCGATGCAGGGCTCAGTCCCAGGACCCTGAGATCATGGCCTGAACTGAAGCAGATGCTTAATGACTGAGCTACCTGTGCACCCCTGGTTAGATTTATTCCTTCATATCTTATAGGTTTTGGTGTAATTGTTAATGGGATTGACTCCTTAATTTCTCTTTCTTCTGTCTTGTTGTTGTTATGTAAAAATGCAACTGATTTCTTGTGCATTGATTTTATATCCTGTCATTTTACTGAATTCCTGTATGAGTTCTAGCAGTTTTGGGGTGGAGTTTTTCGGGTTTTCCACATAATATGTCATCTGTGAAGAGAGAATTTGACTTCTTTGCCAATTTGGATGCCTTTTATTTCTTTCTGTTGTCTGAGTACTGAGGCTAGGACTTCTAATACTTTGTTGAACAACACTGGTGATTGTGGACATCCCTCCCGTGTTCCTGACCTTAAGGGAAAAGCCCTCGGTATTTCCCCTTTGAGAATGATATTTGCTGTGGATTTTTCCTAAATGGCTTTTACAATATTGAGGTATACCCTTTACCCCTCCACTGTGAAGAGGTTTAACCAAGAAAGGATGCTGTACTTCGTCAAATGCTTTTTCTGTATCTACTGAGAGTATCATATGGTTCTTGTCCTTCCTTTTATTAATGTATCACATTGATTTGCAAATGTTGAACCAAACTTGTAGCCCGGGAATCAATCCCACTTAGCTGTGGTGAATAATCCTTTTAATGTAGTGTCGGATCCTATTGGCAAGTATTTTGGTGAGAATTTTTGCATCCATATTCATCAGGGATATTGGTCTGTAATTCTTCTTTTGGGTGGGGTCTTTGGTTTTGGGATCAAGTTAATGCTGGCCTCCAAGAATGAGTTTGGATGTTTTCCTTCTGCTTCTATATTTTGTAACGCTTTCAGGAGAATAGGTGTTAATTCTTCTTTAAATGTTTGGTAGAATTCCCCTGGAACACCATCTGGCCCTGGGCTCTAGTTTGTTTGGAGATTTTTGATGATTGGTTCAATTTCCTTGCTGGTTATGGGTCTGTTTTTTATTTCTTCTTGGTTCAGTTGGTAGTTTATACATCTCTAGGAATGTATCCATTTCTTCCAGGTTGTCTAATTTGTTGGCATATGGTTGCTCATAACATGTTTTTATAATTGTTTGTATGTCTTCAGTGTTGATTTTGATCTTTCTTCTTTCATTCGTGATTTTATTTATTTGGGTCCTTTCTCTTTTCTTTTGGAGAAGTCTTATCAAGGGTTATCAGTCTTGTGAATTCTTTCCAAGAACCACCTTCTAGTTTTGTTGATTTGTTCTAACTATTCTTTTGTTTCTATTTCATTGATTTCTGCTCTGATCTTATTATTTCTCTCCCCCTGTTCGGTTTAGCCTTTATTTGCTGTTCTTTCTTCAGCTCCTTAGGTGTAGCATTAGTTTGTGTATTTGAGGCCTTTTTTTGTTTCTTGAGAAAGGCTTGTATCACTATATACTTCCCTCTTAGGACTACATTTGCTGCATCCCAAAGATTTGGAATAGTTGTGTTTTCATTTTCATTTGTTTCCATGATTTTTAAAAATTCTTCTTGAATTGACTGGTTGACCCTTTCATTCTTTAGTAGAATGCTGTTTACCCTCCAAGTATTTGAGTTCTTTCCAACTTTCCTCTTGTGATTGAGTTCCATTTTCAATACATTGTGGTCTGAAACTATGAAGGAAATGATCCCTATCTTTTTGTACCAGTTGAGAACTCATTTGTGACCCAGGATATGATCTATTCTGGAGCATGTTCCATATGCAGTAGAGAAGAGTGTGTATTCTGTTTTTTTTGTGGTATATATATATATATATATATATATATATATATATATATATATATTCCCCCCCCGCCTGCATATATCTGTGAAGTCCATCTGATCCAGTGCATCATTTATTTATTTAATTATTTATTTTTAATTTTTTAAAGTTTTTTTTTTTTTTAAAGATGTCATTTATTTATTTAACAGAGAGAAACACAGCTAGAGAGGGAACACAAGCAGGGAGAGTGAGAGAGGGAGAAATAGGCTTTCTGCTGAGCAGGGAGCTTGATGCGGGGCTCCATCCCGGGACTCCAGGATCATGACCTGAGCTAAAGGCAGTTGCTTAACCAGCTGAGTCACTTAGGCGCCCCACCAGTGTGTCATTTAAAACATTTATTTCGGGCACCTGGGCGACTCAATGGGATAAAGCCTCTGCCTTCGGCTCAGGTCATGATCTCAGGGTCCTGGGATCGAGGCCCGAGTCGGGCTCCCTGCCAAGCAGGGAGCCTGCTTCCTCCTCTCTCTCTGCCTGCCTCTCTGCCTACTTGTGATCTCTCTCTGTCAAATAAATAAATAAAATCTTAAAAAAAAACAACAAAAAAACACTTATTTCATTGGTTATTGTTTGCTTAGATGATCTGTCCAGTTTGGTGAGGGGGGTTGTTAAAGTCTCCTGCTATTATTGTATTATTGTCAGTGTGTTTCTTTGATTTTGTTATTCATTGGCTTCTATAATTGGCTGATTCCATGTTAGGGGCATAAATATTTACAATTATTAGATCTTCTTGTTGGATAGACCCTTTTAAGTTTGATATAGTGTCCTTCCTCATCTCTTATTGTTGTCTTTGGCTTAAAATCTAATTTGTCTGATATAGGATTGCCACCTCAGCTTTCTTTTGATGCCCATTAGCATGGTAAATGGTTTTCTACCCCCTCAATTTAAATCTGGTGGTGTCTTTGGGTCTAAAATGAGCCTCTTGCAGATAGCATATCGATGGGTCTTGCTTTTTTATCCAATTTGATACCCTGTGTCTTTTGATTGGGGTATTTAGTCCATTTACATTTAAGGTAACTATTGAAAGATATGAATTTAGTGCCATTGTATTGTTTGTAAGGTGACTGTTACTGTATATTGTCTCTATTCCTTTTTGGTCTATGCTGCTTTTGGTTCTCTCTTTGCTTAGAGGACCCCTTTCACTATATCTTGTAGGGTTGGTTTGGTGATTGCAAATTGTTTTAGTTTCTGTTTGTCCTGAAAGATTTTTATCTTTCTTTTTATTTTCCATGAAAGCCTAGCTGGGTAAAGTATTCTTGGCTGCATATTTTTCTCGTTTAGTACCCTTCATTCATAGCATTTTAAATTTTGGCCTGATTAGAGCTCATTTCTGCCTTTAGAGATTCTGTATTGTCAATTTTGCTTTTTCAAGGCTAATGTTTAACTTTTATAGTTGCTATCCTGAATTCCATTTCTGACATCTTACTTACATCCATATCGATTAGCTCTGTGGCAGAGAACAATGCCTCTGGTTCTTTCCTTTGTTGTGAATTCATCCTTCTAGTCTTTCTGCCCAAGGAAGGATGGGTGAGTGAATGAACAGAGGCCAAAATATCAAGCACTGCCCAAGGAGAATGCACCCTAGAAAAAAATATGAAGTTGTCAGAAGCCACCACAGAAAAGCAAACAAAGCCAAAATGAAGTAAAACAATAATAGAAGGCAGAGGAAGAGAGACTGTCATCTCACAGTAGGGACAAAGCAGGGAGAGCTACTTGTTCCTGATTGAATTTGGGTGTGTGTGTTAGAAGACATTACATCCCAAAATTGCAGAGAAAGCAAAATGAAGCATATATCTATAAAGATGTAGATGTGAAAAATAGAAAAGTTAAAAAGTGACTTAAAAACATAAGGTGGTAAAATCAGAATCTAATTGAAATGGGAAAAAGGTAAAAACAGAAAGAAAAGAAATGGAAAATCTTAGACTCAAGGTTAAATGAGTAGTGAGGAAACACCTGGAGCTCAATATACTATTTTCCTCCTGTGCTGGAGTTTTACAGTCTTGTGGGATCTATAGGTTTGTCTTTTACCTGTTCTTCCAGTCCAGCTTCTGGTGTCAGGGTCTGCTGTGCTACCTCTCAGATGTCTGCCTGGGTAGAGTTGCCTCACCCTTTGTCAGGGGGATGAGCTGACTATAAGCTGGTTGTCTGTTTGGCCTTTGTTCCCTGGAGGCTTTCTTTGCCACTTCAGATGGTCAGAAGCAAAAATGGCCGTGCCCAGATCTCTGGCCCAGAGCTGCAGGTTTGTGGTCTTCCCTCTTCAATAAACCCTCCAGGTCAAAGAGTCTCTAGTTCTGTGTGCTCCAAAGTTTACAGACTCCTGTGGTTCTCTTCCACTGCAGTCTCCCCCCGCCCCCCCCCCCCGCCCGGGAGTCCAGGGACCTGTGAGCGTCACTGCACTTTGTGTCCTTGGGATTGTAAGCATTTGTGGGCTCCCACATGCACCCTGCTCTGCAGCCATTTTGCACCTCCCAGGGGATGGTAAACAGCTTGCAAGTTCCAGGCCTTTATAGGGTGCTTAGGCATGGAGTGGTCTCCCATCTGGCCCATCTCCTGGTTTATGGTGACTGGACCTGAGAATCCATCCTGGGCTCACTGACGATAACCAGTTTCCCTGCTCTGCTGCCTGGGCACTCCATCGGTTCAGGCAACCAGGTTCTTTCTGTGTCTCCTGGGATCCTGAGGGCACAATGACCCACCAAGAATGTTGCCCTTTTCACCCCCTGAGCATCTTTCAGAAAGGGATGTCTCTCACTGGAGCAGATTTCTAAGGGTTCCGATTTTGCAGTCCAGTGTTAAATCACTTTCCAGTAGCAAGCTTATTGGAGCTCCCCCTCCAATTATCTTCTAATATTTTCCCACAGATAAATGATTCCACACCTCCTACCTTGAAAAATCAGCTGCTTTTCTGCTTGTAGAGTTCCAGATATATATTCTTACATCTCAGGTTGTATTTGTGGGTGTTCAGAATAATTTGATAGATATCCAGATAAATTCAAGTAACCAGATGAAACAAGGTCCCCTTCTTTTCTACCATCTTGCCTCTCTCTCTACTGTTATGTTTAGAGTCCCTTTTACCATGTGAGTTCATATCACTGAATCTGGGGGTCAGGATGTGCACATTTTAGGAGACCATTATTCTGCTACTACATGTCTAATTTTATTTATTTTTTACCTTCTCTCACAGTTGTCCCCTGAGAGACATCCACAAAGAGGAGAGGTCATCTATTTGGGCCACCAGGTTATCTGAGGAATCCAACAAGAGACCAATTGACCTATGTTGTTGGTATAGGAACCCCTCTATTAGTCATCTCCCTTCTACTCCCTTCCAAGCCTTATATTCTAAATGCCCTTATCTGACTTTTCTCTTCTCATTTAGAGCCCATCAGGCTACAGATGGTCCTGTCTGTGCAGCCACAAATGGAGACAGCCTCTACCAACTTCTCCTGGGGACCCTTAGACCTCTGTGGATGAAACCCTGATGACTGTTCTTCATCAAGACCTCCAACCAGTAGAAGTCAGTTAGACTGGTCAACGTCCCCTCAATATCATGGACAGGGGGAAGGTAAGACTAAGCCGCCAGATGTCAGCCAAAAAAAAAAAAAAAAGACCATCAGCACATGGACATGAACCTGATAGGTAGACAGATATGTGACCAAAACCTGATTGGCACTACTCAGCACACCCTGATTGCTTAAGATAGTTCCACAAACGAGCTCATAAACCCCCTAAACTCAGAAACTCCTGGGGGTAACCCACTCGGGTCCCCTTCCTCTCTAGGAGCTTGGTACTCTTGTTCAGTAAGCTTTGGCTTTGCTGCCCACCACTCTTCATGTGGTCTACCTCTTCATTCTTCAAAGTGGTGTGACCAAGAACCATGGGCATGAAGGAGACACAAATCCTGTAACACCACAGTGGTGAACATTCAAGATCATAAAGGGGGGGACGCCTGGGTGGCTCAGTTGGTTGAGCGACTGCCTTCAGCTCAGGTCATGATCCCGGAGACCCGGGATCGAGTCCCACGTCGGGCTCCCTGCTCGGCGGGAAGCCTGCTTCTCCCTCCTCTCTCACTCCCCCTGCTTGTGTTCCCTCTCTTGCTGTGTTTCTCGCTGTCAAATAAATAAAATCTTAAAAAAAAAAAAGATCATAAAGGGATCTATAGCTTTTTCAGAGATTGTAGGTTTAAATGTGGACTAAACAATCACTTGGTGGTGCCATTATTTCACTCAATAAGCTTTCACTGAGGACTTAAGCTGGACTAGCTTCTAAGACTATGTAATGCCAATGGACTGGGCTTTTCCAGTGATAGACACAGAAATGACAGTGTCCAGTAGTTTTATTCATATCTGTGTTTGTGTGATCAAGAAAATCTCAACAAAATGTATTTCTTTAGAAAAAATGATAATGAATAATAAAAAAAAGTGAAGGGTCACTATATTGACAGTTTTGTTAAGGAGACTGAAAAGAACCTCAGATGGCATCTATCCAACTTCTATCTTTCTCTTCCCTTTGATGGTGACTTTGTTATCTGCATTTTGATATCAGTTTTAGTTGTGACTATAATTTTTGTCTATAACTCTAGCCTTACCACCCATATGTGAGTTCATAATGAACAGTTTGTTTGACCTGTATTTGAATATATGTAGAGGGACGCCTGGGTGGCTCAGTTGGTTAAGCGACTGCCTTCGGCTCAGGTCATGATCCCGGAGACCCGGGATCGAGTCCCACATCGGGCTCCCTGCTCGGCGGGAAGCCTGCTTCTCCCTCTCTCACTCCCCCTGCTTGTGTTCCCTCTCTGGCTGTATTTCTCTCTGTCAAATAAAATCTTAAAAAAAAAAAAAAAGAATATATGTAGAGAGCTCTTGTCCTTTGTAACTTGCATCATATCCTCAGCACTTTTGTGTGAGAAATATTCTTTCAATTTGTTCAGCTGTAGTTTTATTCATATTGTTGTAGAGTACTCTTTTCTATGAGTGGGCCACACTTTATCCAGTTTACTGTTGATGGACATTTGGATTTTTCCAGGTTTGGGTTAATCCCCACAGTGCTGCTGTGGAGCATTTGTATCTGTGTGTCTTGGGCTAGGTGAGTGAGCATTACCCTGGATAACATCACATCTAGGAACGTGAATGTGGGTCAGTGTCACCAGGTAATGCCACTCTATTAGGAAAGCGATTGGAGCAGGCAAGGTGGCACCAGGGCATGTGGCCTGGGATGCCAAGTGTTGACAGCAGGTCTGTCATTCTCTTCCTCTTCAGGACATGCAGAGTCCAGTGTCTTTGCCAGTTCTCCCTCTCTCAGGATGGAATCTAACTCATATGGGGATAACTGAGAAAATTCAAATGTAAGAAGGTTTGTAGCAGAAACTACTTAATCTCTTGAGGCTAAATGTGATAAATGAACTGTTAATTAGAAATGATGCCATTTCATCTGAGTACAAATATCAATCTGAAAAAGAAAAGGTAGGAGTAATCTCAAAAATCTGTACATAATAGATGAATTAAAACACAGGGTGTGTGTGTGTGTGTGAGATTTTCAGTGAGTGGTTCGGCTTTATGTAGGGCCTCTGAGAGAGGCGAGGTGAGCCTTTCAATTAGTTGGCATCTGTTCTCAGAACATGGGAATCCCTTAGTCCAATAGTCAATCTTGTAAACTTCGAGATTTTGAAGAGTTTTAGTGCTCAGAGACTGTGTTGCAAACCCTTGTGAGTATAGGTATTCTAGGGTATGCTCGGAGTCCTCATTAGCTGGCACCACTGTGTGACAATTTTGGACAGCATTTTCCAAAGAAGTACCTCCTGAGTCTCTGTCCATGTCAGTTCCCTACACTCCCTCACACTAGTTCTGTGATCAGTGTGTTGTTTCAGGATAATCCCTGCATGTGACTTCTGCTATTTCCTACCAGTCTTGTCTGTTTCTGATCTTCTTCCATTACGGGACAGCGTTGGTAAGCAACCTGTGTGCTATATGTCATGGCACAGTAGTTGTCTGGCTTCAGAGGACCAAATTTTGCCTAGAAATTGTACTGTAGTTTGAGACCCTAACTTAGGCCAATTATTCATCTAGTCCAACAACATGATTTCTGGGTGAAATACGACATAATAAGGATTTCCACCACTTTACTTTGATGTTAGTCTGTTCTCAGAGTTGCCCTCAGAAACAAGTATGTCATCCCATGTAGGGAATACTGGCTTGCATGTACATATTTGTTTTAGGAAAGGCTTGAATGTTCCTGAAAATAATACTGTTGAGCATCCTTTCCTGTTACTACTGGCCATTGGTAAATCTTTTGTGAAGTATTCATTTTGACAAATAGACTGTCTTTTTTATGGTTGATGAGTAGGCATTCTTTACTGACAAGTTTTTGTCAGTGTGTGTATTGCAAATCTTTACTTCCCAGTCTGTGGCTCACCTTTCCATTTTCTTAATACTCATGAGATAAGGAGAAATGTCACATTTTTATGAAGTCCCCCTGACTTCTTCTAAATGCTTAGTGCACTCTGTGTCCTACCTCAAGATTGAAATGTTCTACATTTTCTTCCAGAAACTGTCTAATGTTAAGCTATAATCTGTCTCCAATTTCTAAATTCCATTTTTAATTCTAATAGGGTATTGTAGACTATTTTGGATTTCTATGTACGCAATCATATTATCTGTGGATAGTCACCATTATCCCCTCAATTCTTACACTTTTTGTGTCACTTGCCTTATAACACTGGGTAGATTCTCCAATGTAATGTTAAATAGAATAGCATTGTTTGAAGATTTTAATATACCTTTCTCAAATCTGATAGAAAAAGCAGATAAAACATTGGTAACAAATATGACCTATTTTACATATACAGAACATTACATAATAAGTGCAGAATACATTTTCAAGTGGTCCTAGAGGATTTACCCAAATACATGGTATGTGGGGCCATGAATCAAGTGTATATATTCTAAAAGCCTGAAATTAGCTAGATTGTATTCTTAGACCACAGGAGAATTGAACCATAGTCATAATGAAAAGAGAACCAGGAAGTCCCTCATGTTTGAAAATTAAATGTAACTTTGCTACATAAGCTAATGATCAGAGAGGGAATCCCAAGGGAAATTATTAAGCTTTCCTCCATCAGAACTCACAGACAATGGCACTCTATCTGTAAAAAGCACTATAAACAAGGGAGAGAGGAGTTGAGCCTTTACCAGAGTTCTGCCTGCCCCAGCCACACCTGGCGGCCTTGGCGCTTGGTCCCCCCACAGCTGCCCTTTTTGGTGGCCCTGAAATAAGGACAACATGGCCATAGGCAAATGGAAAAGTCCCACTCCTAGTGATAGTGGTGCTCTTGGATTGTCCTCAACAGTCCAACAACATGATTTCTGAGTGAAATACAACACAATAACAGCTTCTTGATCTTCCTTAAGGTTTGAAAATCATCTTGTGAGTCATCTGTTAGAAATATGCGTTCAACATGTGTTCTATCTTCTGGGAAAGTAATAGACCCAAATAGTAATCCTGGCTTCCTGAGAACCTGCACTTGAGAGCCATCACATTGGTTCTTTGTAGGATTCTCCCTCATAAACTTCTAAACAATGATGTAGATATATGAGGCACATTTTCTAGATGGTTAGACGGGGGCTCAGAGATGATTTGAGTCACAGAGGATTTTAGTGTCAGAAATCTAAGTGGGAGCCCCAAACTGACTCCAAATCCCTTGTTATTCCATACACGGTTCCCTCCTGTCGCTGGTCTTCCCGATCTGGAAACATCTCAAGTCTTAGGATTTTCTTGTTGTGTGGCCAACTGGAACAGATTCAGCTGACTTTTAACTTCCGCCCATCATGATCATCTCAGCGGAGGAACCTGAGTAAGATACCCAAAGATCTCTAGGAATTGAGACATTCTAATACTTTTCTGATACAAAAGTTACTGAAAGAACTTTTTTTTTCTTAAGATTTTATTTATTTGACAGAGAGAAACACAGCCAGAGAGGGAACACAAGCAGGGGGAGTGAGAGAGGGAGAAGCAGGCTTCCCGCTGAGCAGGGAGCCTGATGTGGGGCTCGATCCCGGATCTCTGGGATCATGACCTGAGCTGAAGGCAGTCGCCTAACCAACTGAGTCACCCAGGTGCCCCCGAAAGAACTTTTTTTTAAAAAAAAATTGATTCAGGCTCTGATATGTTCAGAGTGTGCTGTAAGACAGGTCTGAAATAGTATTTAAAAACACTCTGCTGGGGCACCTGAGTGGCTCAGTTGGTTAAGTGACTGCCTTCAGCTCAGGTCATGGTCCCAGAGACCTGGGATCGAGCCCCACATCAGGTTCCCTGCTCGGCCGGAAGCCTGCTTCTCCCTCTCTCAGTCCCCCTGCTTGTGTTCCTGCTCTGGCTGTGTTTCTCTCTGTCAAATAAATAAATAAAATCTTTAAGAAAAACAAAAAACAAAAAAACCCCACTCTGCTCAGCCTCTTCTACAAAATGAGCCAGTGCTTATAAACATTACTAAACTGGGGTGGGGGGCCTGGGTGGCTCAGTTGGTTAAGTGACTGCCTTTGGCTCAGGTCATGATCCTGGAGGCCTGGGATCGAGCCCCACATCGGGCTCCCTGCTCGGCGGGAAGCCTGCTTCTCCCTTTCTCACTCCTTGTGCTTGTGTTCCCTCTCTAGCTGTGTTTCTCGCTGTCAAATAAATAAAATATTTTTTAAAAAATTACTAAACTAGGGGTGCCTGGGTGGCTCAGTCGTTAAGCGGCTGCCTTCGGCTCAGGTCATGATCCCAGAGTCCCGGGTTTGAGCCCCATATCAGGCTCCCCGCTCAGCGGGAAGCCTGCTTCTCCCTCTCCCACTCCCCTGCTTGTGTTCCCTCTCTAGCTGTGTTTCTCTCTGTCAAATCAATCAATCAATCAATCAATCAATCAATCAATAAAATCTTTAAATAATTGCTAACTATTCCCTCACATATGATTATTTGCTTCCCAACCATTGTAGTGTTTATATGGTATGACTCTGACTTATATTCGTCAAAATCTACAAGGAAAGAACTTAGCAGTGTATCCAAGCTTTAGGGGAACTTCATGTTTAATTAGTGTTGTAACTATGAGCTACTCTGTTTTATTCTGTAGTCCAAGAGAACGGTGTCAGGCTTCTCTAAGATGTTTAGCAGTTTCTAAAATTCTGACTTTATTTTTTTTTAAGATTTTTATTTATTTGACAGACAGAAACACAGCCAGAGAGGGAACACAGCAGTGGGAGTGAGAGGGAGAAGCAGGCTTCCCACTGAGCAGGGAGCCCGATGCGGGACTCAATCCCCGGTCTCCGGGATCATGACCTGAGCCCAAGGCAGTTGCTTAACCAACTGAGCCACCCAGGTGCCCCTAAAATACTGACTTTAAATGATGTGTGTGCTTCAGAGATTTGGGCAGGAGAAGGGGAGGAGCCCAGCTTCTGTGAACACCTCTGTTACCTGTGTTGACCATGGAACAGGTAAGCTGCTGTAGGCATCCTTTTCATGTCTTGATAGTATTGTTAAAGGTGCATGTGGCTCAAGTTCCTTCCTTGAGTGGTCATTAGAATGATAATGGAAATTTTTATCTTTTACCATGCATGGACCTGGATCCTGGGCTCCCAGGGAAGCTATCCTTTAGCATTTGACCAAGCTCAAAATGACTGGGCCAAACCTCGGAGCACAGGCCCTATTTCTGCCCCAAGCACATGTCGTACATCTGCTTCCAAAAGAACAAGATAACTAAAAAGGCCATTGCAAACATAATGGTAAGAAAAACTAAAGAACCTCTCCTGCTCCCATAAGATTAAAGTCATACCAACTTGCACATACTGAAAACATAAGAAAAAGTCTGTAACTTTCTGGAATGTTCTTCCTTATCATGATGTGTAACTGTGTACATAAAACAAAACCAAACAAGTACATGAACCTGCCCCAGTGTTCCTTCCCTGGAGCACTCCCTTCTCTGTGATGATTGTGTCTCCCAGGCTGCTGTAATTACTTGGGTTTGAATAAAACTCTCTTCTCAGGGCGCCTGGGTGGCTCAGTTGGTTAAGTGACTGCCTTCGGCTCAGGTCATGATCCTGGAGACCCAGGATCGAGTCCCACATCGGGCTCCCTGCTCAGCGGGAAGCCTGCTTCTCCCTCTCTCATTCCCCCTGCTTGTGTTCCCTCTCTGGCTGTGTTTCTCTCTGTCAAATAAATAAAATATTAAAAAAAAACCCTCTCTTCCTTTCTCTCTAAAATGTTTAAAACATTTTGTTCACTTAGTGTCAACAATAACAGTATGTTATTTTTTAAGTGAAAAATAGATGTTTGTGGTTCAACTGTTGAACTGTTGAATCAATAGATGTTGTAGTTCAACAACTCCAACAGCAGAGCAGAGTGGTGGTTCATCTTGGAGCTTCCCTGCAGAAGCAAGCCTATGTATATATTTTCCAGCACAAATAGGCTCATCCTAGAAGGAGGCTTCAAAGGTTTGAGAAGCACTGTCCAGTCCATGGGTGAGACCACAAGGTGAATTTCTTCCCACTTAGAGTATTACTTTTTGGGTCTTAAAATTGCCTTAGAAATGCGTGAAATCATTGCATTTCCTAACGCCCAGGCCTGGGAGGGTATTCGAGCAGCTGAAATTGCCAGGATCCAGGAAGAGCTCTGCAGGCCGGGTAGGTGCAGGAAGGGCAGGGGCACGGCTCTGAGGGTTGTCTGCAGCTAGAGAGATCTGCAGATGGGGCCCAGTGTGTGTGTGGAGGGGTTCCTACCCACGACCCCACTCATGTCTGTGCAGCCAAGCCAGGTGTTGGAGTGAGGAGGCGCCTCTAGGACCACCTGTGCTCACAGGGTGGGGGACGAGAGGGCAGGTTGCCCAGTACAGGCAGGCGCTGCATCCAGTGGGCTCCGGGCACCACCCTCCACAACCAATCACCGCATGGGGGTGGACCCAGAGCTTCCCAGGGATACAAAGGTGGGGCAGGTGAAAGGGCACTCCAAAAGACCCTGTGTGGAGGTCCTGGTTGGGTGAATGTGCTCTTCCCACCAGGGTTGGGGTCCTGGGGGTAGGGTGCTGGGCCCATGTGGGAGGCCGGGGTCCTAGAAGGTCTCATGGAATGCACTAATCCTGGGAACTCAGATGAGTTCTCCTTTTCCCTTGAAAGTCTCTTTTGCCTGATGTCCATCAACTGACCATATCCCAGACCCTTGAACTCCAGAACGCCCGCTCACTCGAACTTTTGTGGGATGGGTTACAGGCATTTCAGGGTTTCCCATGTTCCTTACACATATAAGGTCTGCACAGAGTCCCAAATTCGGTGGGGTACCCCACTGTCCCCAGGCACAGGTAGTGCAAGTAATGGACCTTGAGCCCGAGTTGAGTAGGGGTCCCCTGTTCCTCCAGGCACAAGTGTGGCACAGGTGCTAAAAAGCCCCAAAGCAGTCTCCGAGTTTCACTCAGCATCATGCTCCATATCCCCAGGGGATGGCGGTTCTGGACTTTCAGGATCGTGTGGGATGGTACTCCAGCTTCCTGCTCTCCTGGGCACAGATGTGATGGTAAGAATCCCCAGAGCTGTCCCCCAGCTTCAGCATTGTGTCCCATATTCCCCTTCCCCCCAGGTGGTGGTAATGGGTTGTCAGGACCCTGCAGGAGTGTCCTCCAGGCGGAGCCTAGAAGCTCGAGTAAACCAGATCCCACTTAAGTCGCATGACGAACAGATGAGTTGAGGTGTTTATTTGGAAGAGTAATTTCAGGGCACCTGGAAGACTCAGTCAGTTAAGCATCTGCCCTCCACTTAGGTCATGATCCCAGGATCGAGTCTTGCATTGGGCTCCCTGCTCGGCCAGAAGCCTGCTTCTTCCTCTCCCCGTACTTGTTTCCCTCTCTAACTTGCTCTCTGTTAAATAAATAAGGAAGAATAACTTAATTTCTCCAAAAAGGAGAATGGCGTTGGCTGACTTTCAACTTTCAAAAACTTTCAATAACTAATTACTACTTCAGAAACAAGCATATGTCTCTCCCTCTCCCAGGATCTGGAGCAGGTGTGTGGCCTTAGGTCGGAGGTGCCTTCTCTCCATCTGACAACACTTCTCCACTCTGGCTGCACAAGACCCTAAGTTTGGAAATCAGCGTCTGAGTCAGTCATGCAGCTTGTCCCAGGGCGTCAGCATTCAGAGAAAGCAGCAGGTCCATTGGGCACAGTGCACATCCATGTCAGGATGGGAGGTAAAATTTCTCTTGAACCCTAAACCTCCTGGGCTTTTCTCTTGTCTCCAGTGGAGCCACAGAGTCAAATTGAAGCAGCTTTTGGCAATCTAGAGTGGGTGCCTGAGTTCCTTAGTTTCCCTGCAGGGAGAACATGACAGGGGATCCCCTTTTCTCTCTTCTTTTCTGACTTACGAAGGTATTTAGAACATCTCTTTCCAAGGAAACCACTTGGATTCAAAAGGGAAGATGAGATTTTCTCTGGGTGTGTTTTTAACATCTGATTTCCTTCATCTAACAGTTTTCATTCCTTTGGGCCTATGTTGTGGTGGAGTGACCAGCATCTAGAGTCAGGTTGCGTTCTGTGGTCACATAGAGACTTGGCTGACATCCTTTGTCAAAGGTGATGTTTCATAATTGATTAGTCTTTTCATCAGAAGAGTTACAATTAATGTTGAAGAATTCAAAATTATTCAAAGCAGCCTTTTATCATTTAAAAGTTGAGTTTGACTTTCTGGTTTGACTAAATGTGTCATCTAGATATTTTGATGTGCCATCTTTTTTCTGTAGTTTCATTTGTAGTAGACTCAGAAGGACAGTATTTGGGAATTCCCTTGGCTAGATGCATGCCGGTGGCTTCCAGGGGCTTGGCATCAGGATCCCTGGGGTGAGTTGTGGAACTGCTTGCCTGACCCTCGGTGAGTAAGGTTATCCCACAGAGATTCTTTTTCTCCTCATAAATTTGCTGGCAGGTAATATCTGTGGAAAGCTGTTTTACACCGAAACCGTTCTGCCTAATGAAGAGCAGCTAAAAATGAGGTGATTTGGCTGTATTATACTGTAAAAGATAGTGTTAAAACCTCCTGTCATAGGTTATGGTACTTCATTGCACAAGGAGTCCTCAAAAGCTGAAATGAGAGATTCAGCTCTCAGAGCATGTTCATGTCCCATTGATATGTTAACTTAGAGTTTTCCCAGGTAGGAAGGGTAGTGGAGACAAATACAACAGAAGAGGAAAGTCAGTGTCAACCTTTCAGGAGATAGCCTTCTGCCTTTCTCATGAAAGCCTTGGGCCAGTGTTATTTCGGAAGATGGGCGGCTGGCAACAGCATGGGGAGAGCGGATCTTGGAGTTTTGGCAGACAGAGGAGCTCCGGGTCTGGATAGAGCTGACAGGGGTCCCAGGGGAAAGCTGACTGCATTCTGCAAGAGGCTGTGGGCAGGGCTGGTTCCAGGGGTGGCTGCGTGTCTCCTGTGTGGCAGTTGTGACAGGTCAGGGCTGTGAGCAGGTTCCTGGCTAAGGACACGTGGCACGGGTGGAGAGCTGGCAGAGCACCTTCTGGGCCACCAGCCTCACCCAACACACACAAACTCATCGTCTGTCCCTGTCACTCCAATTCAGATTTCTTTGAGTTGCCAGGCCAACACATTGGTTTGTGCTTCTTTCTTTGCATGTGGCTGGAGTTTTAAAAGTTAGATATGGTGGATATGACAGTTCATCAGAACATCTGTTACTCTTTGGTGCATTTCTTTCAATCACTGAAGTGAATCAGACCTGCTAGTGGAAGGGCAGTTTGTGTTTTTCTTTCCTCTTTAATGAAACAATGGGAAAACTGTGTTCTGAAATAGTCAAAGCATCCTTTGAGAGGGTTCTTATTTTCCTCTTCCATGAAGTAATTTCTGATATTAGAAATTATTTTTGAGGGGCGCCTGGAAGGCTCAGTCATTAAGCATCTGCCTTTGGCTCAGGTCATGATCCCAGGCTTCTGGGATCAAGCCATGTATTGGGCTCCCTGTTCAACAGGAAGATTGCTTCTCCCTCTCTCACTCCCCCTGCTTGTGTTCTCTCTTTTACTGTGTCTCTCTTTGACAAATAAATAAATAAAATCTTTTTTAAAAATTATTTTTTAAAGTAAAGCACAGCCTCAGATCTGTAACAGGGTGCAGTGCCCTTTGTGAGGCAGAGAGATAGAGGAGTGTAGGTTATTTAGGGGCCTGGAGAGTGACTCATTTTGCTCCCAATGGAACACAAAACCCTGTTAGGCTTCCCTGGTGAAGGGATGTATGTGTGTGTGTGTGTGTGTGTGTGTGTGTGTGTGTGTGTGTGTGCGCGCGCGCTCACTTGGTGGCCATCCTGGACTCTGAAACCTGACCCAGTGAATCACTTGTGAAAACAGAATGAACCATGGAGGGTGCCTGCATCCTTTGCACTCAGATGACTCCATGGAGCGACAAGACTCATCACCTGTGAAGTGTCAGGATCCCTGAGGGTGTGGGCCTTGCTTCACGGGAAGAGGTTGTGTCTTCCTCCTTATCTGACCAGAGCCATGTTGTCTGGTTATGGAGACCCAGACCTTTACATGACCATGTCATTATTATTATTGTTATTTTAAGAAAGCAATCAAGACATTGACTTTGAGATCCAAATATCCAAAGGAAAAACAGAAGATCATATACAATATATGAGGACTGAACCTGTGGTATCTCTCATTAGTATGGGCAGTGCAGGGCTGTCCATATGAGAAAAAAAAAAGGAATTCTATTTGGATAGAGATGTGGTGTGCACACGTAGTGTTTTGTTGTATCTTTTTCCTAACTTCTCTGAAGAGAAAATAGAGTCTTGACTGGAGTTTGGTTTATGATTTTAAGGAAAGGGAGACAAGAGATTTGAAAGGACAGTGTTCATGCTGTTGTGGTGCTCCGTGCCCAGTGAGTGAAGCTTGGGCTTGGAAGCACTGGTGTTCAGGGAGGATGTTCAAGTTTCCTGCACACAGAGTCCCTCGGCTGGTGCCTCATCAGACTAGCTCCTGCCTTTTGAAGGGCAGCTTGAAAGTGGCTTGAAACCCTATGGCACTTGAGGAATGATCTGGGTGGGACAACTGGGTGCTCCAGTGTAGACAAACCCAGGGAATTCCAGAGCTAATGATAAACACATTTCTGAGACTGCAGTTTGCTTCTCTGTGAGTAGCATTATCCTGGGGTGGAAAGCAGTCTCTGGGTCTTATGAGTCACCATGTCACAGGTGTGAGTCTGGCAGGGTCGTCAGATCAGATAGCTGGGAAATGGTGAGGCTATGGCGATGGGCCGTTGCTCTTGATGGGAAGGCCAGCTTGTTCTAGGGACAGGGCTCCACTCCCTAGCCAGCCCTCCTACTGTAAATGCGATACAAAAGTTGCTTCTTGTTGGGTTCTCAAGCCCTCATGTCAGCAAGGGGTTGGTGGAATGTAGCACACAGGCAGCATTATGGAATCTTGCCCAGTGTGCCCCTTGCTTCCTCAGATGAGGCACCACAGGTATTTTCTGCCTGGTGTCTGTGGATTCAGCCAACAGCAGCACTTCTTCCACTTGCTACACCCCTGAGAAACCTTCCACTTTCCTGTGCTGTTACACAGAGGCCAGTTTTCATTTGGAACTGAAATCTCAGCTCCTGTCATTAGGTTCCACGGGCACACAGCATATCAGTGTCCTTGAAGCTCTAGTTCTACGTGGTGCCTGATGTACAAGACTGACACTGAACCTGGGTGGCCTGCCGCTGCTGCTGGTTCCTTCCTGAAAACTGGGTGGCAAAGCCTGCTTTTTGATGATGTCGCAGGAAAGAGGGACAGGGGCACCATTCTGCCTTACCACAGGAGGATGCCAGATGTCAATAACAGGTGGCTGGTGCAGGGAGTTTAGACATATCTATTTCCCAGGACCTTGGCCAGAGGGAGACTTGGACCCTGGGATGTTTCTCTGCTCAGCTTTGTCGGATGAGCACATCAGGCAAGTGGAGCTAGTGTGTGTGCTCACCTGTCTTCGAGGAAGGTGTCTGGTTTCAGGTTTCATGTGCAAGTGGATTCCTCTTATGGCTCATTTTCCTGATGCCCTTCAGGGTGTGTAGGGGGACCCATTGTCCCAGACATCCTGGCTGTGCAACAGCTCTGGTCACCTTTTCCCCCAGGGCTCTGGACCAGGAGATCAGAGCATGTCAGTGGTGAAACCATTTGAGCAGGCCTTGGTTTCTCCCTTACCGAGATAGACTAGTGACTGTGATAACTTCTCTGGCAATAGAAAGCATGAGACAGGACTGGGGTGCTGAAGGGTTTGTGGCGGTGGTGCTTGCTATTCACATAGGGGCTGGGTGCGACTTCACTAGGAAGGTGATGCTTGAGTCAAGTTCTAAAGAAGGTGAGTGATACCACATCAAGAGCCTTCTAAATGGAAGGGAAAGCATAGGCAAAGGCCCTGGGGCAGGAGGATACCAGGCATGTCCAGGAGCAGCAAGAAGGCCCTGTGGCTACAGGAGACAGCTTAGGACATGACGTCAGGAGGTGACAGTAGGGTGACAGCCACTGCAGGGCCTTGACCCCATGGGACCCTGTTCCACTGGGCCATCCTGGCTACAGTGTTAATAACAGATGAGACAGGGTTGAGGATAAGCAAGGGATGTCAGTGATGAAGCTTTTCCAGGAACTCAGGCAAGAGCTGGGCTCCAGTGTGGACCAGACAGGTGGCCTTGGAAGGAGGGTTTAGTCCTATTCAGGGTATCTATTGAAGATGGAGCTCACAGGATTTGCCCTTGGGTTCAATATTGGGGATGGGAGAAAGGAAGATCTGAGGGAATCCCAGCTCTTGTTGGTTTTCCTGAGAGAGGTCAAAGAGGAGTTTTCTGGGGAAACTTCCATCTGCTGAGGAAGGTGTCTTTCACAGTGGATCTGCTGATGTTTGTGTCCAGGAGAACTTTTAACTTCTACCCCCTTAGCAACTTTCACGTACAAGTCTCCCTCACTTTTCTCAAAGTTCATGGGAAGACACATGGCTTTTAGGAAAGATCTATCTCATTACCCAGCTCCAGTAGCAGGAAGAAACCTAAAGAGGATTTTCCTCTTATCAAAAGTGGGTGTCACATTCAGCATCTGTTTTGTGGGGAACCACTACACAGGCATCATGCACCCCAAGCAGCTCCTTCCTGGCCACCACACTCTGTGTCCAGACACCAGTGCTTTGAATTGTGTCTGTGAGCATCTGCTGTGCTTGATCTCCATTTGTTTTGGGCATCCGTTAGGATATTGTGTCCTGAGGCCTAAGAAGAGCCAAAGAGAAGGAACTTTTGGTATCTGAGCATGCCCACTCATATTTCTGTTGAAATGAATGGCGATTCCTTTTTTAATTGACACCATTTCTGCTGTGAAAGATTTCCTAAGAACACTGTACTTTAAAATAGCAGGGGAGCCTGTACCCCATCCTGCAGGGTTAGCTTTAGTCTCCATGCTATACAGAATACCCCATGATTTGTGGATTTTATCACTCAAACATGGCACCTTTGACCACCTTCACCCCTTTCCCCCCATTCCCTGAATCTGGCAACCACCCATCTGTTCTCAATATGGAGGCATTCAGTACTTTTTTGATTGCATGTGGAATGTCCATGAGAGCCTCTGGTGTTTCTTTCTGTGTCTGAGTTACTTAGCATACTGTTTCCAAGGTCGATGTTTCCATGTCTGATTATTGTGAATAATGCTGCAGTGAACATGCGAGGGCATCTCTCTTTTGGAGGGAGTGTTTTTGTGTTCGCCAAAGAAATAGTAGAGCAGTCACTGGGTCATGTGATAGTTGTATTCATTTTTTCCAGAACCTCCATAACATTTATCACAATGGTTGCACCAATTTCCATTCCCACCAACAGTTCACAAGGTCCTCTTGTGTGCACACCCTTGACCACACCTGTGTCTGTCTCTGGGACAGTTGCTGTTCCAACAGTGGTGAGGTGAGAGCTGATTGCGGTTTTGACTTCTGTTTCCCTGATGACAATTACTGATGTTGAACAACTTTTTCTCACTCGCTGGCCACCTGTATGCCATCTTTGGAAAGTATTTATTCGCATATTCTCCACAGTTTTTATTCAGTTTTTGTTTGGATTTGAAGGAGTGTTTTGTGTATTTTGGATATTAGCCTCTTCTCACACATATGATGTGCAGATATATTTTCTCATTGAGTAGGATGCCTTTTAAGGGCTTGATGCTTTGTCATGCAGAAATTTCAGTAATGTCATTTCACTTGTTCATTTTTGCTTTTGTTACCTATGCTTTTGGTGTCTGATGTAAAAGACTTTTCATCAAAACCAATATGGAGAAACTGACTACTGTGTTTTCTTCTTGGAGTTTTAAGGATTCAGTTCTTATGTTCAAGTCATTTATCTATTCATTTTTATGTGTGGTGTAAGAAAGTGTTCCAGTCACATTCTTCTGCACTTAGTGTCCAGTTTCCCCAGTACCGTTCACCAAAGAGACAGTCCTTTCCCCATTGTATATTTTCTGCTACTGTGTCATAAGTGAAGACCATACATGTGTGGGTTAGTTTCTGCGTCTTTTTTCTTTTCTTTTCTTTTTCTTTTCTTTCCTTTCCTCTTTCCTTTTCTTCCTTCTTTCCTTCCTTTTCTTTGCTCTTTCCTCTCTTTCTTTCTGGTTTTACAGTTTATTGGGAAAATATTTTTCCTGTCAGAATGTATGCAGTGTGGACTTAATTGATGATGTCTTCATATTCTTTTTTAGGACTTTTCTCTGACATCTGTATTTTTGTAAATAAGTAACTGGATATGTAGCTTTCAACAAGTTAAACATTTGGGCAGAACTGCTTAAGTAGCACTATATTCTTCCATCAGATACTGCATTGTGTATGATTGTCTTCTTTTGTGAGGTTCTCAGTTGTGATGATGGATATCTATATTTCTTGTGGTAGGTTTATTAAAGTGAACTGAATTTCTCTTAAGTGCGGATTCTGATCCTTATTTTATAATATATATTTATTTATAATATTTATATAAAACAGCATGTTTAAAGAAATGCATTTATTGGAAGCAACAGTTGGAATAGGACATAAATATTATTAAATCCCATTTGGAGTTAAGCTTAAATATACCTTTAATATACTAATGAATAAGCTGCCAAATGTACTATGATTATCAGTTTCCAAGTTTTCTATTGTGTTCCATTGACCTGTGATGGAGGCTCCCTCTCCCCACAGTTCATCTTCCCACCTATCAACTTAGACTCATTTTTCTGGACATCCTACCTAGTGGAAAGTGCCACTTTTCAGTTTGTAGAATTACAACTGTCCTTTTCTTGGCTCTCTGCTTGAGTTTTCAGGTGTTCAAAATGGTTTGATAACTATATAGCTAAATTCTTTGGGCCAGATGAAATGAAGGTCTACTTCTCCTCTGCCATCTTGGACTCTCTCTTCTTTCTCCACACTGCTTTGGGTATTTGGGGTCTTTTGTGATCCCATATGAATTTTAGGACTGGCTTCTATTTCTTTGAAAAATGCCATTGGAATTCAGATAGGGATTTCATATCTGTAGATTGCTTTGGGTACGGTGGACATGTTAACAATATTAACTCTTCCACTTAATGAGCATGGCATATGCTTCCATTTATTTGTGTCATCTTCCAAATCTTTGGCCCATATATTCACCTGCCCCCCTCACCATCCAACACACACTTGTTTTCCCTTCCTTTTCTTAATCTTTTTTTTTTTTTAAGATTTTATTTATTTGACAGAGAGAAACACAGCCAGAGAGGGAACACAAGCAGGGGGAGTGAGAGAGGGAGAAGCAGGCTTCCTGCCGAGCAGGGAGCCCGACATGGGACTCGATCCCAGGTCTCCGGGATCATGACCTGAGCCGAAGGCAGTGGCTTAACCAACTGAGCCACCCAGGCGTCCCCCCTTCCTTTTCTGACATGTGTTCAGTCTACCAGGTTTTCCTCATTCTTGGTTTTATTTCTAGATTTTGTTTTCTTGATGCAACTGTCAGTGGCATAGCTTTCTTAATTTCTCTTTGTGAAAGTTGGACATCAGTATATAGAAATACAAGTTGGGGTGGTTAGGTAGCTCAGTTAGTAAAGTGTCTGTCTTCAGGTCAGGTCATGATCCCAGGGTTCTGGGAACAAGCCGGGCGTTGGGCTCCCTGCTGATTAGGGAGTCTGCTTTTCCCTGACCCTCTGCTGCTCCCCCTACTTCTGCACTCTCTGTCAAATAAATAGATTCTTTTAAAAAAAGAAATGCAACAGATCTCTTTATATTGACTTTGTATCATGCAGCTTTACTGAATTTGTTCTTACAGGGTTCTTTTTTTTTTTTGCATATTCTTTAGGGATTTCTACATATAGTATCATGTCATTTGCAAATAGAGACCATTTTTTTTTTAAGATTTTATTTATTTGACAGAGAGAAACACAGCCAGAGAGGGAACACAAGCAGGGGGAGCAAGAGAGGGAGAAGCAGGCTTCCCGCCGAGTAGGGAGCCCGACGTGGGGCTCGATCCCGGGTCTCCAGGATTGTGACCTGAGCCGAAGGCAGTCGCTTAACCACCTGAGCCACCCAGGCACCCCTCCATTTTCTTTTCCTATTTAGATTTCGTATCTTTTTTGGGTGTTTTTTTTGTTGTTGTTTTTGTTTTTTGTCTAAATGGTTTGGCTAGGGCTGTCAATACTCTGAGGAATGAAAGTGCTAAGAGTGGGCATCTTTCTCTTGTTCTTGATCATAGTGGGAAAGTTTTCAGCATTTCACCCCTGAGTACGATGTCAGCTATGGGCTTTTCATACAGGGCTTTTGTTTGGTTGAAATATATTCCCTCAGTACCCACATGGTTTAGAGTCTTTATCGTAAATGCATATTGAATCTTGTCAAGTGCTCTTTCAGCATCTATTATAACAATCCTTGGATTTTTATCTTTTATTCTGTTAAGTTGGTGTATCCCATTGGTGGATGGGCAGATATGTAATCATCCTTGCGTCCCTGGAATAAATCCCACTGGACCATGTTGTGTGATTCTCCGGATTTATTGCTGAATTACTTTTGCCCATAATTTGTTGAGGATTTTTGCATCTCTGTTCATTAGGGATATTGACCTTTCCATTTCTTCTATCATCCTTGCCTTGTTTGGGTAGGAGGATAATGCTGCCTTCATAAAATGAGTTTGGACCTATGCCCTTCTCTATCTTTTCAAAAATTTGACAAGAGTTGGTATTAATCTTCTACTGTCTGGTTGAACTCCTCAGTGAAACTGTCTGGTCTTGGGCATTTGTTTGTTGGGAGGATTTCATTATCGAATCAATCTTTTTACTAGTGATCAGTTTGTTTAGTTTTTTCCCTTCATGGTTCAGTCTTTCTAGGTTGTTGTTAGGAACTTATCCATTTCTCCTAGGTTGTCCAAGGTGTTCGCCTCTACTTGCTCATAGTACTCTCTTACGATCCTTTGCATTTTTGTGGTATTCATTGTAATAGTTCATCTTTCTTGCTTTTAAGTTTTTCACATCTTTGAATTTAAATTCAATTAACCAAGGTACAGTTTTTGATGCAAAGGTCAGTGATTCATTAGTTGTGTATAAGAACCAGGGATCATCACCACTTGTCTCCTCCCTTAATACCCATTACCCAGTTACCCCACCCCCCCAGCCTACCTCTTCTCCAGTTTGTTTCCTATGATTAAGTGTCTCTCATGGTTTGTCTTCCTCTCTGATTTCTTCCCATTGAGTTTTCCCTCCCTTCCCCTATGGTCCTCCACACTATTCCTTGTGTCCCACATATGAGTGAAACCATATAACTGTCATTCTCTGCTTGACTGATTTCATTTAGCATAGCCCCCTCCAGTTCCATCCATGTGGATGCAAATGGTCGGTATCCATCCTTTCTGATGGAAGAGTACTGTTCTATGGTATGTATGTACCATATCGTCTGTATCCATTCCTCTGTTGAAGGACATCTCAGCTCCTTCCACGGTCTGGATCTTGTGGATATTACTGCTATGAGCATTGGAGTGCATGTGTCCCTTCTTTTCACTGCATCTGTATGTGTGGGGTAAATACCCAGGAGTGCAATTGCTGGGTCATAGGGTAGCTCTACTTTTACTCTTTGAGGGACCTCCATGCTGTTTTCCAGAGTGACAGTGCCAGCTTGCATTCCCACCAAGTGTAAGAGGGTTCCCCTTTCTCCACATCCTTTCCAACACTTGTTGCTTCCTGTCTTGTTCATTTTAGCCATTCTAACTGCTGGAAGGTGGTATCTCATTGTGGTTTTGAATTCCCTGATGGCAAGTGATATGGAGCATTTTTTCAGGGTCTGTTGGCCATTTGGATGTCTTCTCTGGAGAAGTGTCTCTTCCTGCCCATTTTCTTTCTTTCTTTTTTTTTTTTTTTTAAAGATTTTTCTATTTATTTGACAGAGAGAAACACAACCAGAGAGGGAACACAAGCAGGGGGAGGGAGAGAGGGAGAAGCAGGCTTCCCGCCGAGCAGGGAGCCTGATGTAGGACTTGAACCTGGGTCTCCGGGATCATGACCTGAGCCGAAGGCAGTTGCTCAAACAACTGAGCCACCCAGGCACCCCTTCTGCCCATTTCTTGAGTGGATTCTTTGTTTTTTGGGTGTTGAGTTGGAGAAGTTTTTTGTAGATCTTGGAAACCAACCCTTTATCTGTAATGCCATTGGCAAATATCTTCTCCCATTCTATAGGTTGTCTTTTGAGTTTTGTAAATTGTTTCCTTTGCTGTGCAGAAGCTTTTTACCTTGATGAAGTCCCAATAGTTCATTTTTGCTTTTGTTTCCCTGGCTTTTAGAGACTTGTCTTGCAAGAAGTGGCAGCGTCCAAGGTCAAAGAGGTTGCTACTGTGTTCTCCTCTAGTGCCGGGAGCCAGCCCCAGCAACGGTCAGGGTCCGAGGGTGAGAGAAGGCGTCGGCGCTTTTGAAGTGAGGAGATCAAACTCAAAGGTGGTGTAGGGATCTCCTGAAAACACTGTTCTCAGGGCTCTTTATTTATAGCAGAGAGTTACATATTTTTTCAGGTGAAACCACATGAACAAAGAGTTTCTTTAAGTGATGGATCATCAATCTTGAGTGACAATAGTGACAATAGTTTTTTTGAGGGTCCTTGCAAAAACAGGACGTGCCTTGTGCCCTTGAGGGTCTCACACAACAAAACGGGATGTGCCTATTTCCTTGAAGGGTCCATACAGTAAAACAGGATGTGCCTGTTATATCCTAATCTATAGAATGATCGATCACAGGCAGGCATGTCCTGAGCAACAGATGGTTCCTGCAAACCCTATCTCATTCGAATGTTTTACTTCTCCCTAGCATAGGGAGGTGAATGAGTGGTCACACAAACAGGAGGTTGCAATGTCCCCGACACTCTAGGATCTTGATGTGAGACAGGAATCAATTATCTTTTGTTCCCAGTGTATTTGAGTCCTCTCTCTTTCTTGGGGAGTCTGGCTAAAAGTTTGTAATTTGGTGTTTCTTTCCAAAAATGGCAGCTCATATGTTCATTGATCTTCTGTCTTTTTTTTGTCTCCATTGGATTTATTTCCACATTCCTTTTTATTATTTCCTTATTTCTACTGTTATGGCACTTTGATTTTTTTCCTTCTTCTTCCCACTTCTTTCCCATGTAAAATTAGGTTGGTTATTGGATAGCTTTATTCAATAAAGCTGGATAGACGAAGGTGGATGGATGAAGACCCAAATTTCTATGAAATTCTCCCAAAGAACTACTTTTGCAGCATCCCATAAGTTTTTGTAGGTTTTCTTTTTCATTAGTCTAAAGGTAGTTTTAAAATTTCTTCTGATATCTTTTTTGACCACAGGTTGTTTTGTAGCATGTTGTTACATCTTCTCTACATAATTCTGACTGTCCCATTTTCTTCTTGTGATTGATTTCTACTCTCATACCATTGTGGTTGGAGAAGACTTGAAACAGGGTGAAGGGAGCATTCATTTTAATGGTTGGTTTCCTGGGTTTTTTTTCTGAGGGAAGACCATGTATTCTGTGGAGACACAGGAACATTTTGTGAGACTGGGGGGGGGGGG
>PITA01023008.1:0-29111 GCA_004023965.1 Spilogale gracilis
CCAAGATTTATGAAATCTTTGCATTGGAAAGGACCTCAAATATCACCTGGTTGAACGTGCAGCAGCGGGCCCTACAAAAATCCTCACAATGGTCACATGGTCTCTAGTAGACCAGACCTCCCCGGGATGAACAGCTCAACCACTCGCTTGTTCGGTAAGTACTTGTCAACAGCCCACCCGCGTCTGTCAGTCCCTGCTGCCAGCACTAGGGACACAAGAGTGAGTCATGACCAATCGGGAGTCCCGGTGTCACTCGGGAGAAAGTAGCAACTAACCCAAAATCTATGTCCAGGGCACATAAAAGTGGTCACTGCTACTCTGAATGAGTAAGCGCTATTCACAGGCGGCTTAGGAACCCAGTAAGACCCAGCTGTCAGAAAAATCATTATCCATAACTAATGAGTCATTGAACACTACAGTCAAAACCAATGAGGTATTACAGCTTAGCTAACTGAATTTAAATTAAAATTTAAAAAATCATCACAGGCAAAAAAACCCAGAAACGTATAATGGTGCAGATTCCTCGGATGGACGCGGCAGGGGCGATGCTCCGCGCATTTCTAGTCTCGCCTGTGAGCGGCTGCAAATGTCCCCCCCTTGGAGACCGTAGCGACCCTGAGGACAGGCCTCCCCAGAGGCCGTGTGGAGTGAGAGGCCGTGAAACTGGAAGGGAGATACTGTCTCCTCAGCACCCAGGGGAGCTTCCGGAGGCCTCCCGTCCCAGCCACCTGACCACAAGCCCACGAGGCTCCGGCAGCAGCAGAACTGCCCAGGCCATCGCCATGACCCAGCGGTGACAGTTTCCCATCACTGGGTTTGGACGTGATTTGCTATGCAACAGGTCACCCAAACATTCAGAAAACTTCATGTGATTCCGTAAGGCTGGGTACAGGGATCCCGCAAGGACAGGAAGCGAGGCCGAGGGAACAGATCACACCCAGGTGGCGGGATGAAGGAGGGCTCTCGCTGATCGCTGTCACTGCTGTGTTCGTGCCATCTTCCTCTCTCGCCAGCCTCCCTTCACGAGTAAGCTCATCCCACTTAAAACTCCAGCTTCACGTCTGATACAAAGGTCTCCCCCCACTTGGGTATTTGGACGGCAGACTGGAAGTCCTGGGGCAGGGATGCGGCCTCTTTCACGGTCCTCCCACCTGCCTTTCTTGCGTCTCGGTCCTTCAGCGTACGGAGAGGACAGCAGGACAGGGGCACAGGCAAAGCCCTCTTCCCTTCATCGAGAGGAGCTGTAATCGGTTCCTGGTGGGTCACTGTGGTGAAGAGACCAGCTGGCGCCCTCCGGGTGCTGCCTGTGCTGTGGGCCACCTGTGTGGGGTGGCCCCACCCCACAGATCCCGATGGGCAAGCTCAGGCTTCTGCTCCGCCTCTTCACCCCTCCGTCCCCCGGGCACCTCATGCACAGCTGCTTGCTGCTGGAGACCCCCACGGTGGGCAGCCTCCCTGGGCAGCAGAGGTAGGGGGGTCGGTACCGGCAAGATGTCTCAGGTCGAGAAAAACTCACACGTCATCAACCTCCCTAAGGCCCATGAGGGCTGGTCCCCTGCTGCACACGTCCCCCACCCCACCCCACCGTGCTCATCTTCCCAGCAGCCCTCTTTCTCCTGCCCCAACAGGCCCGGCACTGAAGCAGATGTCCACTCTCCTGCTGGAGCATCTCTCCCCTCTCTGGACTTGGGGAAGGAGGAAGGACCAGAGGGAGAGGAAGGAGAGGCTGGGCACAGAGCCCTTCCCCCGGTGCGAGGACAACTGCTCTGGGAGGCACACCCTGGTCCTCTCCCTGTGTAAACCAGAGTCGGGGGCCCCTGCAGCCAGCTGGCTAGGAGGTCTCCCAGCCACATACGGTGGCTGCATGGGGACCGAGTGGGAGGAAGGAGGGACATGGGGTATTCTGGCCTCAATGTTTGCCCACTGTTTAAAATACAGACTCTGTTGGCCATTCCAAGGCAGCAAGAAAGCCACACACAACTATTAAGTTCTAAGCAAACTGAACAGCTGCAGTGGTGGCGAGGTATTCCGTGAGGCTGTCAACAACAGGAGGGACAGAACAGATGAGCCGGGAGGAGGGCTACTGAACATCAATCGGAAGGCGTGAGGACTGCAAGACCAGTCAGAAACACCCCGAGCAGCACATGCGAGGGACCCTGAGGGCCTGGGCCCAGGCAGACAGAAGGGGGAGAGGCAGGGGTGACATGAAAGGGACACCACACACTTCACACGCATCATCACCATTTGTATACTGCTGATCGTGACCCACGTGTGCTACTGAGACAGGATCAACCCAAGCTGTCCACGAGTGAGAGGTGCAGGTTAGAGGAGGCTGAATGGGTGGGGCGCCTAGGGGTCAGTCTGATGTGCTGCCAAGTCTTGGGTTTCAGCTCAGGTCGTGATCTCGCAGTTGTGGGATCAAGCCCCACATCGGGTTCTATGCTCACTGAGAAGTCTGCTTCAGATTCTCTGTCCCTCTCCCTCTCACACATTCGCTCTCTCAAATAAATAAAAAAAAATCTTTAAAAAAAAAAAAAGGCTGATGGGAGGCTGACTCCTAGTTCCCGGCCTGGGGGACCAGATCGCCAGTGCGAACACTCATCAAGGGGAGGCACAGGCCGTGGGGGCAGGGAGAAGAGCTGTCTCAGAGACCTAAAGGTAGTCCGTTCTGGGGCTGCACTGCCCTGACCCACAGAAAGGCCTTCTGGATTGAATGCACATCTTCCTTCCTGCAAGTCAGAATGGGATCATTGCCTTGGTTAACGATGAATTAAGGTGTCAATCAGAGAAATCCAGCCAATACTGGCTGAAACAAATGCAGTTGCTTCTTCTCACTTGACAAGACCACTGGGCTGGTGTGGCTGTTCCTGGATGCCGGCCAAGACCCAGACTGCCCCCCTTCCCTGGTATGCTGCTCTCATCAGGAAGCTTTCAGCCGCATGGCTGCAGGAAGGCCCCTGCACTGGGTCCGAATCCCAGTGGGAGATGGGAGGGCAAAGGAAACAGCACTTCCTCCCGGGGAGGCTTCTCCTCTATGCGTAGTAAGGGACTCCTCTCCCAGGCCCTCCCACTGCCCAAAACCATGGCACGTGTCCACCTCCAGCACAAAAGGCGCTTAGAGACGGAGTCGCCTTCCAGGGCAGCCTTCCCGGCATGGTGGAAGCCCGGCAGTGCCGTCGCACAGGCTGCTCCATTCCCGAGACCACCTGCAATGCCTCCTCTCCGATGCCCTCTTTCCCTGCACTAGCTTCCGCATGACGCAGGACGGGGCTTACCATCTGGTAGCCCCCACCCACCCCGTCCCTTTCTGGGGTGGCCTATTTTGTCAGAAGCTCGGTGTCTTTCTTCAAAAGAGGTTCTATTTTGGAGCTGGGTTCAAAAAGAGCCTACTACTGAGGGATTACGACGGGCACATTATTACTGATCACGACTGTCCTCTTCTCAGTGACGCACTTCAGGCTTGCCGGGGCTGTATTCAGCAGCCAGGTCTTGCTGTTGGCTCATATGATCTGCACCTTTTCTTTCCCCCCCATTTTTGATTTTGTATCTTTCCGATGTTCTCCCTGCCTCCCTGACTTGACTCTGATCCAGGTCTTCTTCCTCCTTCTGTTCCGTAAATATCACTGCTTTCAAAGGATGCATCCTTCGTCACCAGTGTTCTGGCTCATTCTATCCTGTGAACTTCAGGGATTACCTACCACCTGTATGTGTGCAGGTGCCACCTCTCTCCTAAACCCCCCACCCCACCCCGCTCAGAAGTCCATCAGCCAAGACAGCACGGGGATGGCCCTACCAGTGGAGCTCCTCTGGAATGTGACTTGAAGGGCATTTGCGACACTCTGCCCTGGGTGTCTCTCATCTGTCATTTTAAGGTAACTGCACAGATCCACTGCGATGACATTTGTGTTGACGTTTAAGTTCACTCTCGGAAGATAATCTCATTTCTCTTTTATCAAAAATATGAATCTTCAGTGCAATCCCAGCTATCATTTCATAGTCTCATTTATTCTATTTCTCACTTACTTCCAAGCTTTAAATCGCTCTCAACGTCTCGTCCCCCGTCAAATACAATATACCTTCAAGCATTATTGATGTTTCCTGGTTAATATTTTTCATATTTTCTTTCTTACCGTGGCAATCCTGTCATAACCAGCTCATTTCAGGCCACGACTGTCTCACACTCGGATGTCACCTTAAGTTTTTAGGCTTATTTGCTGGCTCTCGCGTTTACTGATTTTCAACTGACCCTTCATAGTACGACCACAATATTAATCCTCAAACTTTTTCTTCACTTTGTTCCACTGTGCAAAGCCTTTCAATGGGCATCCATCACACGCAGGCTGACGGTCAGAGCCCTCCACTTGGGAGGACCACTATTTTAAAGTGGCATAGAGTCAATACTTTCCCCTCTTATCTTCTTGGAAATCATCCAAAAGCAAAGAAGGAGAATGAGGCAAAGCTGTGGTTTTGGGTAAAACTAACAGTTAAAAATCCCCACTTCCAAAGACTGGTAGAAAGCCTACCTAACTCAATGGCAAATGAAAATAGGGGTGCATGTGGGAATGAATGAGGAAGGAAGAGGGGAAAGAAATCAGAGGGTGAGGATGAAATAGAGCAGATAAAGCACATTTGTCAAAGCTGAGAGGCATTTCAGGAGATGTGTAGCCTAAACGCTCTGAGTGTCGCAGCAGAGGCGTGGCGGGCATCGGACACTAGACCGGTGTGACCAGAGGAAAGACTGGATCCAGGACTGAAGGAGACAGCTCGGGAAGCAGTCTGCTTCTGGGGCAGAGGTGGGGAAGAGAGCGCTTTGTCGGTGAAAATCCGCACAGCTTAGTTCCACTGAATAGGGGAAATTAAAATCTCAGCGACATTAACGATAAAGCTGCGGGGTCCTGTGGAATCCCGAGCCACCCTGGAGCCTGGCCCATGGCCACCTCACTCCAGCTTCCCACACAACAGGACTGACCGAGGAGAAAGCTGCTGCACTGAGAAGGAGTCAAAACACAGCAAATGCGTGGTGAAAGCAAACGGCAGATAAAGAACAGTCGCTGAAAAGTGTTTCCCGTGGAGCGGATGGAAAATGTGACCGCTGTGCCCGGTATTTAGGAGAACATAATGAAGAAACAACATCTCTGAAGAAATCAGATTTTTGACATCAGGAAAGAAGCAGAAATGTACATACAAGGGTAAGAAACACAGAAGGCAGCAGAGGAAGCAGAGGTTAGGAACAAAAAAAAAACAAGTGAAAGGGAAAGAAAGAACAGGAAGACTTACAGGTATTTGAGAGAAATGATAGCTATGAGAGGTGACAAAGGAAGACAAAATCAGAAACTGTATAGAGAAGTAGAGAGAACAAACTGGTGGTTGCAGGGGAGGGGAGGAGACTGGGGCGGGGAGGGGGAGGGAGGGTGGGGCTAACTGGGTGAGGAGTGGGAGGTACAAGGCCCCCAGCTGAGTGAGTGAGTCTCGGGGAAGGCACAGCCCGGGGAATACCGCCGGGAGCTGCACCTGAGGCCAGCCCAGCACCATAGCAGGAATTGTGGAATCCTGACAAAGAGAAAAGACTGAAAAAAGAAAGGTGACCAAAAAAGCCTACATATACTATATATATTTTTAAATGTATAAATCTCTGGGGATGGACCCTGAGACGATACTCAAGAGTCAATACTTAAAGATCCATTTGTTATAAAGAGGAGGTGAATCTACACGCTGGAAGGACACAATATGTCCCAGGAGAAACTGACACCGAACAGTCAATTACCGTGCTTCAAAAATTTGGAAAATAAAACAAAACCATCTCTGGGCAGGCAGGCAAAAAAATAAAAAGCCACTTAGAACAAAAACAAAACTCAGGCTGGCCTCAGACTTCTCCAGAGCAACAGTGAGTTCTAGAACACAGTGGAACCAGGAGTACACAGTCCTCAAGGAGAAAACGGATGGCTCAACCTGACTGTGAGGCTGTAGCCCTATCATCATCTCTTCTTGAGGAAAACACCAGAGGACAGATTTCCAACAACGGAGGATAAACCTGGCACAATGATGGGATCGGGGGCGGGGGGGTTGAGCCTCAGATTTATTTAACTACAAGAGCAAGGCTAAAATAAGTATGGGGACTTCAGGAAATGGAACAGAGTTCAAATGTCACAGGCTGGGACAATGGAGAACATTCGTCTGGTTAGATCCCTGCCTCATACTGAGCACACGGAAAATTCCAGATGGATCCAACCTACAGGTAGCAAAGGTGTGTGCCTTTTGAGACGCTGAAAGAAAAAAAAAAAAACTTTCTAATTCACACACAAAACCCAGAAGCCAAAAACAAGACTCATAAATTCCACGATGAAGATAAATTCTTTGTGACCAAAGTGCCAAAAGATAATCAGACATCTGACCAACTAAGAAAATTATCTGTAATTTTTATTACAAATGAATAAGTTGGTTTTTGTTTCAGTTCATCTATTTCGGGGAGGGGGGAGAGGAAGCCCACAAATTAATGGCATCAGACAGTAAACCTTTATTTGCTCGCATTCTTAGAGGTGAAGTGGCTCTGCTGGGCTCACCTAAGTGGCTCTGCTCATCCATCCTGGGGACACTCTTCCAAAGGCAGAGAGAATGGCTCCGTGACGCCAGATAACCGCATTCACACGTCTCACAGTCAGCAGTACACCCTATGGGCCCTCCTCCCCGGAGAGGGCTGCCAGATTTCCTCCCATGGCCCTCTCACGGCAGCAAGGGAATAAAAGTGGAAGAAGCAAATCTTTTTCAAGCCTTGCTCAGAAGTCACCAGTCCCCCTATAGTCCACAGATCAAAGTGAGTGCCAAAGCCAGGCCCCTTCCAAGGCATGAAGAAACAGACTCTGCCTCTAGAGGGGAAAAACTGGAACTCGAGGCATCTTTAACCCCATGTATTTGACACATATATTTAAATAATCCCTGTAAATCACTAAAAACAAAGGCTATCCACTGAATACAAAGAAAAAAACTCAGAGAAAAGGACATTCAAATAGCTCTGAGACAGAGGAAAAGACACTTAACGCAGTCATAAAAGGAGAAATGCAGAGTAGAAATCCACCACATGTCCTCCTTTTCAGCAATCACATAGGCAGCAGAGCACAGTGAGACATCAGCCTTTTGACAATGATATGGGGGGTTTGAGCTTGGAGCAGCGATCAGTACAACTTTTCATTAAAGGACAACGTGGCATGAGCAGTCTTACCAGTGGGTGTTCCCTGAGCAGCAATTTTCATTGGGGTCTGCGTCCCCCGGATGGACTCATCAGCATAGGAGCAGAGACCGTGCCGGCTGGTCTCGGCTGTGATAACCCCCCCTCAGCTTGTGATAACCAAGGCCTGGGGACCGTCGAACCGTTCCATCATAGGAGCTGGTGGGAGATTCCACGCAGCTATCAAAGGGACCAAGGAGACTAATTCCATGTAGCTGTGCGGGCCAGCATTTGTGTGCGAGGCAGAAACAATGTCACTCCCCGGTAAGATAAGAACTATATAAATGAAGAGTAGCGTACGCTGTCTTGGTCCTTTGGAATCTGGGGCCACAGCGAGTGAATTACTAGCCGATAGATACACAGCTTTCTGAGCACTCACTCGGGCACCTCAAGCGCCCCAGCTGCAGGTGACCAGCCCAGAGCTCCCCGCTCCTCCCCACTCAGTCGCACTCATGAGAGCGGTCTAACCCCCACCCCCCCAGCCCGCCCCGTGCACCTACAGCTGGCTCCTAAGCAGCTTCCTCTGACCTGGAAGGAAGTCCACCCAGTCTTCCAGATTCAGCTCCGTGAAGCCTGAAGCCTCCTGGGACCCCTGCAGGTCTTGGGGCGGTCTCCCTTATGAACTCCTGCAGGACGATCGTCCGCTCCATTTTTTCACTCCCTCCTTCTTGGGTAATGTCCTTCATTAGAACGTCGTCGTTCCCCAGCTAAGCTGCATCCTCCCTGAGGATGAGACTGTGCGCCTGGTGCTTTGTTTCTCCTCCATATTAGCACGCTGTCTTGCACGTCGCAGAACATCAGCAAGTGTTAGTTTGGGACGGAGGCGATCCTAGAGCAGGTGGGCTGATAATGGCTTCGGGGAACATGTCACTGCCCTGATTCCTGGAGCCTGTGAATGTTCTCTTTCACGGGACGGTTTCTGCAGCTGTGATCAGGCTGGGGCTCTTAAAATGAACAGGCTACCGTGGATTATCTGGATGAGCCCTAAAGTCACCCCAAGCGTCCTTACATGAGGGGCGCAGGGAGATCAGACCCCACGCAGAGGAGGAAGCAAGGTGACCACAGAGATAAGACTGGCATCATGCAGCCCGAGGTCAGGAACACCGGCCGTCCCCAGAAGCTGGGAGTGGCAGAGTCTGGATGCTCTCTCACTCGGTGTCAGAGTGAGTGCCGCAGGGCGCACATCCTGACTGCGGCCCAGTGAAAGGCAGAATGGACCTCCCGGCCTCCAGAAGGGAGACAGAACAAATTCCCGTGGCTGTAAGCTGCCGGGTTTGTGGTGCTTGGTCATGACAGCCACAGGAACAGGCCCGAGCTGGCGGGCCAGTATGGGGTGCCTCACGGCAAGCCCAGAGATGTGTCCATGACTCTGCCTCAGCACCTCAAACTCCTCTCGGGGCTTGGTGTGCACCCCAGACCCTGGGATACACAGAAGACTGAAGCAAGGCACGTTTTCCTGATGTGATGGGGTGGTTTCTTCTTGATTACCAATTCTCTTGGCAAAGATGACCTTAACCACCTGTATTGTTCTAGATGTTGAAAGCTTACTGTTTCCAGGAAACAGGGGATCCTACTCATTTACCACAGTGAACCTTCCTGAGAATAGCAGCCCTCCTAAAGTCTCTAATCAGACACATGGGGCCCTGGGCAGCATGAGGGAATGCATCCCTCGTGCCTTAAAGGCTAATGACATGTTGTCCTTTAGAACTGTATGTTTTTGGGGATACCTGGTGGCTCAGCTAAACATCTGACTCTTGATTTCAACTCAGGTCATAAACTTGGGGTTGTGAGACTGAGCCCCGCATTAGGCTCCCCATTTGGTGGGGAGACTTCTTGAGATTCTCTCTCTCTCTCTCTCTCTCTCTCTCTCCCCCCCCCCCCCCCGCCTCTGCCCCTGCTCGAGTGCTCGCTCTGTAAAATAAATAAACTCCTTAAAAAACAGAAATGTATTCTTTCAAAAGCCTGATCTGCCACAGCTAGATACACTTGACCTACGAGGAATGCCATCCCACACTGCAGAGGACGAATTTGTACATGAAAAGCGTTTCTCTCCAAGAAATCTGTCCCCACTCCTCCTCCTTCCTCCCACCTCAAACTGTCCAGGCAGAACTGTGCCTACTGGAAAGGCTTCCTGCTTCCTTATTTTGAGTTACTATCATTAGAGCTTATTACTCTAAAAGCTAGGATGGTGTCTGTCCCTCAGGTCAGCACCCTTGGAGGGTGACAGCCATCCTGCAGGAACAAACGAGTGTTTCCACTCCACACAGGCACACAGACAACACACACACGAGCGAATCAGGACACACAACACCAGGGCATCGGGGGGTAAAGGGACAGACATGTCAGGAAATGCAGTTTTAGACCATTTTTCCCCCCAAGAAAAGTCTATTTTCTGTAGTGTTTTTGGTGTGAGGTTCCATTTCCGACAAGAAGGAACAGAGGGAGGGTGGGAAACATTTCTTGTCTGGTGGCTACTTTCTGCCTCGTTTTCTTGTTCTCCTCCACAGAGTGTTTCCTCTGAAAATGGGTCCGAGGGAAACATTCGCTTGTCCTCTGTGCCCCACAGTGCTGGCACCCAAGGGCTCTCTCCCCTCCCAAGGGCTGGGGCATGGGTGCTCTGCTGGCCTTCCTCCGCGGCACTCCCACGCGCTCTCTGCAGGCAGCCTGGTCCTGAGGGAGCCCCCCCCCCCCAGTCACCCTTCCTGCCACAGGTGACCGCAGGGTCAAAGGCAGAACCATTTCCCCCTAAATACCCTTGGCCTCCAGTCATGACAGGCTCCCCCTCAGATTTGTCCCCCTCTCTAAGAAGTGCCCCCTGGCCTTCCTCCAGCCTGGGCCGTTTCGTTCACAGCATACTGTCCCATGAACGGCAATATTCTTAAAATACCTGCCCCACTTCTCCCCAGCCCCAGGGCTCCAGGAAGACCAGGGCAAAACGTGGGAGTTGGTGTCCTCACCTTTTCCCCAGCCACAGTGCTCACAGTAAGGAGAGCCCGGAGCCTCAGAACCGAAGGGAAGGACACCACCATGACAAACGGGGAAGAAAACAAGGTCCTTGAGGAAAAAAGCTAGGGAATGTAAGGAAGGGAGGCAGGTTCCCTCTAAAGTCTGAGTGTGCGATTTTGGGAAAACATGTTTAGTGGTAAGTGGGTAGAGGGAAGACGCTCTAAGAGGGGCTCTGGAGTAGGAGGTTGGGGGTTCGAGTGCAGCCTCTGCCACCAGCGCTGTGTCGTCAGACCAACTCAGCCCCTCACGGTCCCCCTGTGAGGAAAGAAAGAGCTTTCCACCTACGATGTGGAAGCTGGGCTGTGCTTGTATTCACGCAGGTATGCCTATCATGGAAGCACGTCAGCTAACTTTTCACTTCTTCCTAGGTGGTAGGTACCCTTCTGAGCCTCTAACTTCATAAGACAGTGCCCAGAGACTAACACAGAAACCGCCCCTCCTGGGGCCAAACAGAGCCAAAGATGGTTCTGGAGAAAGAACACATTTAATGATCCACCAAGATGTCTCTTGGGCTCTTGGTCCTGAAAACCAATCATCTTGCTATATGTTTGCTGTTGTTTCCACGTGGCAGATCTTTCTACCTCTCCTTCCTTCCTTCCTTCCTTCCTTCCTTCCTTCCTTCCTTCCTTCCTCCCTCCCTCCCTCCCTCCCTCCCTCCCTCCCTTTTTTTTCCTCCAAGGAGTATGAACCTGCCATGTAGGGTACTTGTTAACGTTTAGATCATCCTGTCTCCCACATGAGGCAGAGCTAATAAGATAAATTTTCACAGATTAAATAGTTTTGAATTGCAATAGAGTCTTAAGGTTACTTAGCAAAAATCAGAAGATCTCAAGCAGCACCTAGTTCACAGAAGTGTTCTGTATGGCTCATTAAGTTTTTTAAAAGTATTTTTTAAAGACTGTAATAAGTTGCAAATATTCAAGTTTAAGAGTTTTTACCCAGATATATTAACTTAAGCTTCTCTTGAAAAATCCCAACATCTAGCCATGGTGACAGATGGCAGGAGTGAACAGAGGCTGTCCTCATTAGAAGGCACATCTGCTCAGGAGACCCCCGGACCCAGCACACTCTACGGTGCTCCCCACACCGAAACTGAGGACTGATTTCAGTTTCCACTTATCTCTGTGGCTCTACTGCTCTTTTTCTTAGAAGAGATTTAAGAAAAAAGTTTAATACCTCTTGAATCCACGAGTATATCAAAAGCAGTAACCCAAAGTACAGAGAGAGTCTCCGGGTTCAATAAAAGTGGGGGGAAAGTGATTTTTTTTTTCTTTGTCGAAGCAAAAATTATTCTTGCTGATGACTCATTTTAGTCATTTATTTCACCCGATTCTCAACTGCATTTGAATAGTCTGCCCACCATTTAATCCGACTCTCCTACTTCACAGATGGTGAGATTCAGCCACGAAGAGATAAGGGACGTATTCTAGATCACACAGCTGGACAGCCGCAGGAATCAGATCTGAACACAGGCGCTCCAGCTCCACTTCGTCGGTCCTGTCACTGTTTCTAAATGAACTTGCAGTTGCTAAAAATGCTGCCCACAGTAGCCACCATCTGGGGCACACGGGTCAGTGCTCACCACTGTCTAACACACTCCTAGCGATTCTCTCCAGGAAGTGCCTCAGAGGAGCGCTTTCTACATTCCCCGTATCCACTGATCAGTGAGGGTGCTGCCACATGGGCCACTAGTCTCAGAAAAATTGTTTTAAAAGATTCGTCCAGGGGTGTCTGGGTAGCTCAGTCAGTTAAGCATCTGCCTTTGGCTCAGGTCATGATCCCAGGCTCCTGGGTTCGAGTCCCATGCCTGGCTCTCTGCTCAGCAGGGAGTCTGCTTCTCCCTCTCCCACTGCCCCTCCCCCTGCTAGTGCTCACTCTCTCTCTCTCTAATTAATAAAAACAAAATGACAATAATGATGGTTTCATATCAATAAGAGAAACATACTTTCTAACTGTTCATGAACATACTTGGTTCCAGGACAGACGCTTGAACCTTGTTTACTGAATATCTTTTCTTAATTTTTATGTCTGTTGTATTAGAAATACAAAACAAAATTATAAGCCATTTTGAACAGCAGCAATAACAGGTTGGCTCTGTCGGTCCTGGATAATCAAACTGACGGTGGACTGTGAACTTTATAGAGAGATACCTCACTGAAGAAATCTTTAGCTACATCACCAGAAGAGCCAGCATCCTCCAACAGCCGGAGCTGGGAGCACAGTGCCCAGACTCCCATCTACTCTCTGTTGTGCTGGAGTGAAGTCAACCTGTCAGGTCTTTCTTCTGTGTATCTGTATGGTCACAGATTTCTTACTCCGACTATTAGAGAAAACTCATGATTGCTGAGAAAGTGTCAAACATTCAACAATCAGGTTGTATGTACCTGATTGTCTGGTCTCGTAAGAAATTCTGAAAATCTATCTTCAACAATAAAAGCTCACGTGTTGGCCCCAAGGGGGGCTGATCCAGGCTTTTCAAAACGTTGAGTGCCCCCCTGAACAATCTACCTGAAATCATAGGAACATGATTTTCCGAGGCGTGGGTTTCAGGAAGAAGCATTTTGCCTCATCCCCAGGTCGAAAAGCAAGGTCATAGAGTAGAATGCTGGTTGCCAGGGGTGGGGGGATGTGAGTCAAATGGGGCCAAAATTCGTTACAAGATGAGTAAGCTTGTAGGAATCGAACATTCAGCATGGTGACGACAGTTAACAATACCATGTTATATGCTTGAAAGCTGCGAAGAGAACAGATCTTAAATGTCACCACACACAAAGTTGTAATTATGTGAGCTGATGGATGTGCTAATTAACCTTACTGTGATCAGTTCACAATATATATGTGTATCAAATCATCACACTGTGCACCTTAAACTTACACAAGGTTTCATGTCAGTTACATCTCAGTAAAGCTGGGAGGGGGGATGCAGTATCTTGTCAAAAAGTAAAAGAAAACATCTTTCCTTCAATAGTCAGCAGCAGTCATAATGGAAAACCGGCTTTATACCTGCTGCTTACTTATTTTGAAAAGTCCTCTGGAAATAAGTACACATATTGCCTGCAATGTAACTGAATTGGTATTTTCACTGTTGCCTTCATGAGGAATCACATCCGGGAGGCATACTGTGGACCTCGGTCTGCAGTCTGTGAGAAGAGCAAAGCCCTCCACGCCAATGCCGGTGCCCCTTCTGCCCACACGTCCCACCGCACTCCATCAGTACGCACCCCAAATCGCTACTTGGGGTCCACATCAGCACTCACGACATCACCATGACCAAGCGGAAACCCTCTTCTACTTGTATGGTTTCAATTACAAACAACAACAGAAACCCCCCCAGGCTCCGCCCCTCCTGTACACACGCATTACACTTCTTACTTTGTGCATTTGTGGTTTTATCCCGGTCTCGGCCACATGCTTCTGAGGACGCACACGGATGCCAAGTGTTCTCCCAGTGACTAATAATCATGCCAGTCCCGATAGTGTTCTTAATGAAGGAATTCTGCCACAGTTCCTTCTGTTCCCTCCGCAATCATAAAAGCATAATTTATCATTAAACTTTGCAGCTGGCCTCCCAAGCTCCTCAGCAATGGTACGACTTGTACCTGTTTCCGCCACGAGGAGGGCACTAATGACACTCCCCCAGCTTTGATCTCTCCTCTGCTATTAGCAGCGAAAGGCAACCCTCTCCTACTGGAAAACTGTATCTGCTTTTCCCTGAAAATGCCTGGTTTATAAGAGGTCAGTGCCCTTTGTTTGCAACTGATCTACAAGGACTTTGGATGCCTGGCCCAGACCCTGGGAGAAAGTCACCGGGAGGAACTGGAACCCCTAAGCACGGCGGGGGGGGGGGGGGGGGCGCAGGCCTCGGGCTTCACACTCCCTCCTCAATGTGCAACCCCTGAGCCAGACACTAAAGTGGAAACTGGAAACTACAATGGACATTAGGAAAGATTGAGAACTGAATGTCAATATGAGTACCACAGACCAAAATATGGAAGAGAATTAGACTGGTACGTAGAGCATTTATATATGTATTAAAAGAGAATAACGTCTAGGTACAGATGAAGCAAGGGTCCAACTCAAGAACTGAAAGAAAAAAAAAAGAGGCTATGGAGGAAACCCCAAAGAAAAATAAAGGGAGAAATTAAAATTAAACTTATTTTTTTTTGAGAGAGAGAGTGAGTGTGTTGGGGAGTGGATAGATGGAGAGGGAGAGAGAGAATCTTCAGCAGGCTCCATGCCCAGCACAGAGCCCAATGCAGGGTTCAATCTCAAGGCCTGATATCATGACCTGAGCCAAAATCAAGAGCAGGGCACAACCAACTGACCCACCCAGGTGCCCATGAACTTATTCTAGAAAAAATTCAATATGTGTAATTTTTATTTACAAATGGATTAACTATCCAATAAATTTCAACTTCTAGCTATTCACTGAGGTTCATCTTTGACTTTTCTTTTCATTGGCTTACACCAAGTTATCACATTAATGGAAACAAAACTTATTCATTACTTGCACTGGAGTCCCTAGTTTTCTTAAAATTCCAGAGGTTATCCTAAACTGTACTATGTTCCTCTTTTATCCACGCGTCCCAACCATCATGTACTATCATTCACCCATTTACTTACATTAGGGACTGAATACTGCACAACTGACAAATAAAAAAATGCAAACTTAGAAGTAATCACCCCAAAATGACACATAAACACTTGCCTTTTGCCAACTAACCCTGATTTGTGCGTTGGCTGACGGAGACTTGAAAAACAAAATAATTAAGGATTCAATGAGACTGCGACAAAATCATCTGGAATCCTTGCAAGTTGGGGAAATGTTTGTGAGCAAGATGACTTCCCTTTTCATTCAGGAAACCACCACATTGCCCCTGGCCTGCTGATAACTGACGGAGGTCTCAAGACCACTCTTTGAACCGGCTGATGAGCCAGATGAGATAAACAGTCTTCCCGCTTCATAGGCAACGGTTTTGAATGTCACAGAGCACTTCAATTACGGCCTCCCATTCCCATCACTGCATCTTCCACAGAATGATGCCCGGATAGTTTCTAAAATAAAATCTAGCCTCCAATCGGGTGGTTTCCGTCCCGCGGCTACTGTGACTGATAGGAAATGCTGCCATTTGTGACAATCTGGATGAACCTGGAGGACGTTGTGCAAAGTGAAATAAGGCTGCACGGAATCACAGATACTGTGTGATCCCACTTCCACGAGGTATTTAAAATAGTCTATCTTACAGAAGCGACGAAGAGAATGGTTGCCAGGATCTGGGTAGGCGGGGGGGAGAGATGGGGAGCTATTCCACACGGTGTTATGTGTTATAAAAGATAAGTCAGTTCTAAATGGTACCTACAGTTAATGATCCGGTGCTGTGCACATAATTTGTTAGGTATTCTTACCACAAAACAAAATAAGCAAAAGGCATAAGGAAATGTTCGGGGTTGGGGGTAGGTAAGTCTATGCACTGACTGGAGAATGTTTTCCTGGGTATAGGCATATGCTGGAACTCATCAAATGGTACACATTAAATGTACAATTTACATCCTTTAAGGGCTTCTAAAAATAATCTGAGCAATGGCAGCAAAGGCATAATTAAGGATGGATCTCGACTTGACCACCGTGTATCTAATAATCATTTGGTGTCCGACTTGTGGTATAATTAGTTTTTCCAAACCCACAAAGCTTTATTTAATGGATTAACTGATTCCACAAATGTGTTGTGAGCACAGACCATGTGAAGTACTGTTTCAGATGTCAGGGTGCAGAGACATACAATGAGTTCCCCCCCACTTTTGCAGGTTCCCCTACTGGGGCTGGTCTAATGGGAGCGATGCACATTAAATATTCTGTGATAGTTGTGACATCATGGCTTTAAATACCCATCTCTTGGGGCGCCTGGGTGGCTCAGTTGGTTAAGCCACTGCCTTCGGCTCGGGTCATGATCCCGGAGACCCGGGATCGAGTCCCACATCAGGCTCCCTGCTCGCCGAGGGTGGCCTGCTTCTCCCTCTCTCACTCCCCCTGCTTGTGTTCCCTCTCTGGCTGTGTTTCTCTCTGTCAAATAAACAAAATCTTTAAAAAAAAAAAAAAAAGACCCATCTCTTACCTCCTCCTGGCACACTGAGTGACAAGACTTTAAATCTATACATTTATTCCAGTAACAAAGTTACGATGCAAGATCACAACAGTTCGGAATAAATGAGTTTCTAGGGGGAAAAAGGTCCTAATGTGCTCTGAAGGATAAATGAAATATCTGGAAAATCGACAAGGGGCAGAAATACCATAGTTACAAACATGAGAGGAAGGCATGCTCACAGGGGCTCGGCACCTTAGCTACGACCATATAAGGTGCGTGGAAAGAGAACAGTCATTTCCCTGACTGTTCCAACTGCCTACGCTCACTGCAAGCATAATGCGGCAGCCTGTCAAAGGCTTCTTACTGGTGGCAAAGGGAGAAAAATAACGAAAAATAAGCCTGTGACCCATCCAGTATATGAGGAACTAGGGCACATGCTTTTTGGAAAGGTTTTGTGGTGAGCGTATCTTATCAGGAATAGGAACGTGCATTCCCTTTGGCCACCATTCCCAGTAGCTACTCACAGAAAAAAACGAAGACGAATCTACAAGATAAATGTGCAAGGAGAGTTACTGTAAAAATGTTAGTAAGAGTGAAAAACCAGGAAAAAGAAACCCTGATTGCCCCTGAACAGGGAGAGGCTCAGCAGAATGACGGAGCATGCTGCAAACAGGGGCACCTAGCAAGACCGCCTATGTAGGAGTTTGATTTAACTTAGTCAAAAACACATGTGACAACTGTCTCCTCGGGGGAGTAGCACACGAAGGAGCTAGCTGAGGCTTCGGAATCTGTTCTGAATGGGAGGCTCATGCTGCGTGGGGCCCAGGAAGCACACTTTGCAAGTCCGTGGCGGCGGGGGGAGTGCGGCTGAGAGCTCCTAGGGGACCGGCAGGTGCAGCAGAACCCCCAACACCGTATTTCATTCCTGTTCTCTCTGTATGCACCTCTGTCTTTGTGTGCCTTTTTCTGTATCGCCATCTTCCAAGCCCGAACAGTCAGATGGAGAATGAGTCCAGCGTCCATCCGTCGCCACCTCACCGTACGACTGGCAGGTGCTGGTAGTGGGAAACAGACACAATACTGTGTGTGTGTGTGTATGACAAAGGGAAAGAAAACAAGCTGGAGGACAGTGTGCGAATTATGATCGCATCTCGGCAAAAAACGTAAGTGTGACTGTGTGTCTGCTTGTGGATGCCTCCAATAGATTCATCAGACTCACACCAGTAGAGAAACGGCGGTCACCTCCAGGGAGTGGATTCAGAGAGTAGGACGGGGGTAATTATTTTATGTTATCCCCTGTGTGCTCTGCTCGAATTTCATAAAATATTCGGACAATCAAAACCATTTTTTTTTTAATTTAAAAAAAGGTAAGGGGCACTATGACTCTTGACCTCTGAGCTTCTGGTGGTTTCCATAGCTTTTTGGCTGCCTCCTCCTCCTGGGAGTTTATCAGGCTCCACCTTGCTTTAGAAGACATTCAGTCCCAAGAGCACTTAAGTGAGCCATTCTTCCGAATGGGATTCCCGCTGATCTCTATAAGTGGCTCACTCGCAGGAGAACCTGTGTCAGGAGCTACAATGACTGATTAAGGCACTCTGACATCTCCATCTGGTGGCAAGGACACTCCTCCGATCTCTGTGATGCATGCTCTGCTTTATTCCAGGGGCAGAGGCCCTTTCTAACCCAAGCTGAGACTTTCACGTCTTCCCTGCACTGGGGATTCACAAAGTTCCCAACAATACTTAACTACATCAGAGTCTAAGCCAATTAGACAGGAAGTAGTATTTATTTATTTAGCTTGATGTTCTAAACACTGGCTACCACTTTTAGATCCCAGCAAGACGAAGGAAACTGAAGCACCGTAGGCAATAAAGAACGGGAAGCAGGGAGAGATGCTCGTCAGCCCAGATTCTTCGGTGGGTAATGGAGAGTGGGTGCTCAGAGAGCCAACACCTCTAGAAATAAACCAAAAGGATGCTCTTTATTTCTCATCTTCCTTAAATGCTATGTTGCCTCTGATGTTCACCAGTCCCGCTTTCTTATCCCTTTTTCCTTTCCTTGTTTCTGTGACCTTACATTCTTTTACTTGTTCTCCTTGTCTTTCTGACTCTCCTTCATTTGCCCATGCTAGTTCCTTTACATCCGTGTGTCTGTCCATCCATCCACTCTTTAGCTGAATTTGTTTCAGTGACCCCACCTTTCTAATGACCCTTTTGTTGCCGTACACCATCTATCTGCTCTGATTATTGGTGTCCCAAAATCCATTTCCCCTTGCTTTTAATCTCAACAGAAAGCAATATTCTAAGCGTGCCTCTCACTGTGAGGGGCACAAGATTCTCAAAGCCCTGACCTCCTGCTCTGGCCAGAGGAGCTCCCGTGACCCAGACTGAGCCAACCCACCAGCCTGCGAATCTTGAGCAAGCAAAGCGAAAACAGAGGCCAAATGGGAGGCTGACTGATCAGTTGCAGGCCTTCTCAGGACTTTGCTGTAGTCTCTGCTTCCTAGTACCTGTCTGCTTTTCAGGCCTGGCCATTTGCTCTCCCACAGTATACACGAGTCTGCAGTGCTCTTTAAAAGTTCACCATTTTGCATGTGATTAATAGATAGGGTATCTTCTGCTTGTGAACAAGAACCCCAACTAATCAATGGGAGCACCTGGACTTTGGTAAGGGTTGTCAGCCCAAACCTCTCTCCTAAATTCTGGAAACTATCTCCAGCTAATGAATGCACACTGCTCTCCGAAGATCAACTAGTGGCCATGTCGGAAACATGAACATCATCCCCTTCTCACCTCCCTCATGCACTCGCCCTACACAGCATCAACCTCTTATTCCATCACTTCTAAATACCCCCCCCCCCCGCAGGCTGCCCTCTAGTCCACCTTCCGCATGCCCACTCACCACGCCTCAGTCAGCACTCTTGTTTTCTTCCTGCCTAAGCGACAGCATTTAGCTTCCGAGCCACGCAACGCTTTCAGCCCAGCCTCCACTCTGCTTCAGAGTGGCTTTTCCAAAACGAAGATCTGACCCCACCACTTCCCTTTTCCAAATACTTCAAAAGCTCTTCACCTACACGAGAGAATCTCAAATGTGCTCTCCCGGAGCATCACACAACTCCAAAAGGACGCTTTGGCATGACCATAAAATAACTGATATCCTCCAATTCACAGGGGGGAAAAAAGACTTAATTTTTGCAATAGTGTGCAGGCACAGACAGAGCTGATCAGATGGGCCGGGCCTGTCTTTACTCTAACTTGGCAGGAGCAGAGATCCATAGACAGATGGCCTTAAACAATTTTCTCCTTACCTTTTTTTTTTTAATCAAAAAGGTATATCATCTTGAATTTTAAACAGAATGGAAATGCTAAAACCTCTCCCATCATCTGGTTTGCATTCAGCTACTTTCTGTATCCTGGATCATGCCTTTATCAAAGATGCCACTTTCTAAAACACCCTCATCTCCTTTTCTAAGGCTGCGGTCCTCCCATGAGTGGCATTCGGATTCATTTATGTCTTTTTCCTGCCTCTTACTATATTGAAGTGGAGTTCTTTATTTTTGCCCTTTCTAGGAAACTTGATGGTAGATGGGAGAAGTATCTTATTTTGATGCAGGGAAGGTATCTGGTGCCAAATGTCATAAACCGCTGGAGCCGCGGGGATGGAGGAGGGAAGGGGTGGAGAGAGGGAAATGCTAGGTGGCAGGTGCACTTACCACAAAATTGCCAGGGCCTATAAGAAGACTGCGGCACTGGCTGGGACCCAGTTGGAGAAGCATCACGGAGCCCGCTCACCTCCTGCTCTCTTGTGCTGAGATGTGGGTGTTGACAATGACAGGCGTGGGCTGTAGACATTCAGCAATGTCACTCTGCTTCCGTCTTATATACAATTGTCTAAAGATCAGTAACATTTCCTGAGACAGGTGTGTCTGTTTTCACCAGGCTAACCTGGGACCCCAAGGAAGCCACAGCAACTAAGGAGGAAGGATTTCCATAAGTAGTAATACTCAGAAACTCTTAACTCTTGGTAAGTTGATAATATTGACCAACACCAAAAACAAATACATAATTAATACTAACTTAGAACTTAGAACCAAGCTCCTATTTGCCTTACTATATAGGAAGATTCAAGAAAATATTCCACAAACAATGAGAAAGAGCTGAATAACCTAAAAATTCTAATATTTATTGAGCCCATTGGAGAGCCAAGGTTACAGGGCAAATGTGGAAACTGGATTCCAAAGAGTGACAAATGAGGATGAAGCACAGCATCTGTGTCACCTTTAGCAGAAGAGGGAAGAAAGTGGTTTCCGTGCCAGTGGGCAAAAAGAAATCAGCGACATTTTAAATGAATTCTTAAAGGTAAAGTATAAACTAATATATCAGTTTGCAAGAGCTAATGGTCTCAGACAAAAGGTAATCTGCATCCACTCGCCAGGTCCTTCCCTGACTGGGGGCATGCCCAGAGACATTAAGAGCTGGCCAGGGAAGTACAGACTTGTGGCAGGCATGGCACCCTGTCCACCTCCCCACTGGGCAGCAACCTCTCCTACCCCGGGGCCAAGGGAAAAAGGCTAGTGCTTCCGGGGGAGGAGTAGGAGCAAAGAGAGCTTACTCTGCGGGTAAAATAGAAAATCCTCCTGCTCCCAGGATACAGGTAAAGATCCAGTGCTGCTGATGGAGTGTCAAAATTGAAAACCCAAGAAAACCCAAACTCAGCTAGACTGACTCAACCTCCCATACTAACAGCCTGACACAGAAACCGTGTGCCCACGGGCACAAATAATGTAGAACAGTCGGTTCTGTCCATGTCCAGGCAATATCCAACAGCCGAGCAGATCTTACGAGACACACAGAAAGGCAAGGGAAAAAGTTTCCACCCTTTGTCAAGAAACAGAACAATCAATAGAATCAGATGCAAAGCCGACAGGAACTTTAACCTAACTATGATTACATGTTAAGGCATCTAGTAAAACGGGGTGGATAAACACGCCTAAATAGATGGGCACTGCAGCAGAGATCTTTCTGGAAGACAGTTCTTTCAAATGGACATGAAAATTATAAAGGAAACATAAAGTTTCTAAGAGGCATGGCATTATCCTATTTTTCATGTGATGTCCACACTAGAAGGCACCATAGCAACAAAATACCTATGCAGACAGTTTCCTTCTAAAGGACAGGACACAGCTACATTCCCATTAACACGGCTCTCACCTCTGCAGGAAGCTAGCTACTTTTGCATCAGAGAGAAAGCCTTTTTGGATCATTTTAAAATTTAGTAGGCAGAACTTCTATATGGGTGGCAAAAATAAGTAGCCTACATACCCGTAATATTCTGTGATCAGGAAACAGGAATACATCCATTCTGTAAAAATTCATCAAACTGCACATTTATAACATATTCATTCCATTCTAGATACTTTACTTCAGTGAGAATGTATTTTAAAAATAGCTCATTAAAATAGTTCTGGTAAAAATGTATTCTCTTCTTGCCTAAAGGTAGTTTTTTTAAAAGCAAATTAAATGCATATGGATTATACAATTTGCCAGTACAATATTTAGATGACCAGTTATTATCAGGGAAATGATTTGGATCACCTTAGTGGATTTCTGAAGACTTCTTTTAGAAATAAGGAGCTTGGGGTGCCTGAATGGCTCAGTCAGTTGGGCGCCCAACTCTTGATTTCAGCTCAGGTCATGGTCTCAGGTCATGATCTCAGGTCATGATCTCAGGGCCGTGAGATCAAGCCCAGTGTCGGGCTCTGCACAGGGCGTGAAGCCTGCTTAAGATTCTCTCTCTCCCTCGGCCTCTACCCCCCCAACTCACTCTCTCTAAAAAAAAATAAATAAATATACAAATAAACAAATAAAAATAGAGGAAAAAGGAACTCAAGTGCATAGAAAAGCTCTAATAGCAGATGTAATAGAAACATGAGCAGCAAAAATGTCTTGGAAAATGGGATATGGGACATGGATCCCTGGCCATTCACTTTGCTCTGACATCTCACTTGGAGAAGCTCCCATGAGCAGAGACCACTTTTAACTTGAAAGATAAAATATGCAACCATCTTATAGCCTGGACATATCTGAACTCACTTAGCTGAAGAATGGACTTCTACACCAACCTTCCCAGCAGTGTGTGAGAACGCGAACTGCTTACACAATTGTGCCCCAGTGAAATAAAGCACTTCAAGCTGAACCTGAGACCATTTGTTGCAACAGGACAGGATGAGCAAAAGGAATGAACAGTATGAAAACCATGGATGATCTCTCTATGGGCGCTGGGAATGCGATCGGATCCCACCCTCCAGCCTGGCTCCAGCCCTCCTCATTCCCTCATCCCTTTCCCGCTCCTAGCCCCAGAAGTGCTCTCCGTCTCCAGTTCTAGAGTCCTTGGATCAGAATGCTTCAAAGCCTCTGGGTTCAGAAAACAAATCCTTTGTTCTACCCCATTATATTAAAAGTATGGTTCTAAGTGCTGAATTTACTTTGTATTTTTTTAACTTAAATATTACAGGCAGATAAACTGTATTCTTTTTTTCAAACGAACTTCCACTTTTCACCTGCAATTATCTGAAGACTCAAAGTCACAGAGAGGATGGTGTTCAGAATGACAGCCGACAAGAAGTTGGCTGGACTACTGGGAACTACTGGGAATTTAAAGGAAGAGAAACCCTTCAACTTAGTTTGGGTGGCTTCTTTCATAAAAACTCACAATTAGCACGGACAGAACTTCTAAGTGAACCAACTGTGCTTTACCATTCTTGTACCTCCTATGTCATCTCCTGGGAGGAAATTAGTAAGCAGTAACGTAATGGCAAGGAACGATACGGAGATGGGATCATACACAAAGTTCCCATTAGTCTATGGCCTCAGTGTCCTTTTTATTACTTAAACAGCCAAAACCTGTGCTTTCAAGCATACCCTTCTTCAGAAAATCCAGGGCACTAAAGCAAGTACCTAAATTGCTGAGTTGAATCCGTGCAGAGAGAATATTCCTGTAAAAAGAGGAAATGAGACGTGCTTCTATTTATGAGCATCTAGATGTCCAAAACAGATGAGACTGTGTTTAAAAGTTAGCCTCCCAGGGGCGCCTGGGTGGCTCAGTTGGTTGGGCGACTGCCTTCGACTCAGGTCATGATCCTGGAGACCCAGGATCGAGCCCCACATCGGGCTCCCTGCTCAGCAGGAAGCCTGCTTCTCCCTCTCTCACTCCCCCTGCCTGTGTTCCCTCTCTGGCTGTGTTTGTCTCTGTCAAATAAATAAAATCTTTAAAAAAATAAAATAAAATAAAAGTTAGCCTCTTATTCAGGATTTCAATGACCAACAATGAGAACGACAACAAAGGAACCACAGCGCTAATTTTTTAAGTTGTGATTTCCATGGATCCTAGATGGTCACCTCCTCCATAAACCACCCAGTTCACCCAGGGGCCAACATCTCTCTATGAAGGAGTCCCTCTCCCAGCAACAACTTCCTATAAAAAAGACTTTTAGATTGAGGTACATGAGGTCCAGCAAAGCACCTGGGGACCTTCTGCATGCCTGCACCCCCTTTACATACGTACACGCTGCCGTCCAGACTACCATACAGAATACTCCCACAATGCCAGGAGCCTCTATATTTTTCATCTGCCTATTCCTACATGTAGGACGAGGACTATACTACGGTTCTTATACATTCCCAGAAACCTGAAACATTGGCATCATCTTATTATTTGCAGTAATAGCAACAGCATTCATAGGTTATGTATTACCATGAGGACAAATATCATTCTGAGGAGCAACTGTAGTCACAAATTTACTTTCAGCTAACCCCTATATCGGCACTAACTTAGTAGAATGAATCTGAGGAGGGTTCTCAGTAGACAGAGCAACTCTTACTCGATTCTTCGCCTTCCACTTTATCTTACCATTTATCATCACAGCCCTAGCAGTAATCCACCTACTATTTCTACAGGAAACAGGATCTAACAACCCATCCGGAATACTGTCAGACTCAGACAAGATCCCATTCCACCCATATCACACAATCCAGGATACCCTAGGCTTACTGTTTCTCATCCTAGTTCTCATAACCCTGGTCCTGTTCTCACCCGACATGCTAGGAGACCCAATTATATTCCAGCCAACCCATGAAATACTCCACCTCATATCAAACCTGAATGATACTTTCTATTTGCCTACGCCATTCTACGATCTATCCCTAATAAAGTAGGAGGGGGTCTAGTCCTAGTTTTATCAATCCTCATCCTAGCTATCATCCCACTCCTCAACACCTCAAAACAACGAAGTATAATATTCTGCCCCCTTAGCCAATGCCTATTCTAATTACTAGTGGAAGACCTACTAACCCTAACCTGAATTGGAGGACAACCAGTAGAACATCCATTTATTATCATCGGCCAATTAGCCTCAATACTATACTTTATAATCCTACTGATCTTAATACCCATTACTAGCATCATTGAAAATAACATATTAAAATGAAGAGTCTTTGTAGTATATAATTACCTTGGTCTTGTAAACCAAAAATGGAGAATTTAACCCTCCCTAAGACTCAAGGAAGAAGCAACAGCCCCACCATCAGCACCCAAAGCTGATATTCTAACTAAACTATTCCCTGATATTACCCCATCAATAATTAATTCATATATTGCAAAACCTTTACTGTGCTTCCCTCATACGCTTACCTGGAACCACTCTTCTGATTTTTATCACCGAGGACCACTTGTGGCAATTTCCGAACTGTACATAGATGGAATCATAGACCATGTTGGGATAATTCTCTTTTGCTAAGCTCCCAAAAGCTGGTCCTGTCAACAGCCTTTCAAACTTCCCCACTGCTATGCTCTCTGATCCCTCCAAGAACAGCTTCACACCAGAGTTGTCTATGGAAAACCCCTCCACAGAGCTGCTCGTCACAAAGACCCACTGAGATTTCAAGTAGCTGCGACAGTGTGCACCTTCTTCCTCAGGGAGCTTATTCAAAGCCCTGGAACTATCTGACGGGAACAACAAAACCACTGTTAAGTCTCCACATCATTCCTTCTGCTCCCCGAAAGATATAACCCAAAGACAGGTGCTCTTGTGGATAAAAGGTAATCCTCGTATTAAGGATTTCATGAGGAACCCGAATTGTTATTTCTCTTATTTTTCAGAGCTTTGAAATGCAAACACTAAATCTACCAGCTTTTAGTGTTCAACATAATCAAAAGAGTTAGTCAGGGTATCTGTGGTCAATGTGCCAAAGGAAATAAGAGAAAAAGACCAGTGGAATCAAAAAGAACTCTTTAATCCATGTGCTTTTCTTTCCAGAGACTTCATGTCAGAGAGCTCCCTTACAGGCTCTGCCCTCTACATACTGCAGAGGGGATTCAGAAACGGGTTAGCTTACTAGATACGACACAGGTTTGGTTAGCATCCTAATTTTTTTTTTTTTTACCCCTTAACATTATTTCCAGGATAGATGAGTTCCTCGGATGTTGAAGATAAATCTTAAACTCATCAAAACGTTACGCTGGCAGGGACTGAGGATGTCATCTTGTGAAATCCCTTCACTGGACATAAAAGGTGAGGGATGGCCAGGCTGGCAAGGGAACTGGTCGACCATACCCAGTTAGGAAACGGCAGGGCCAAGACGGCAATTCAGATACACCCTCTTCCTGCTCCTGTTTCTTTACCCTTGTGGTAGAATATTTATCAGCCTGTTCTCCACTGCCTCTGTGCAGTAGGCTGAAAGCGAGATGCTCGCGGAGCTGGTTCTCAGTCTAGGGGCTGAGCTGGGGAAGGATCTGCTTTGCCACCAGCACAACTGCTGGAAGCATCCAGTTCCTGGGGGTTGTAGGACTGATAGCTCAGTTTCGTGCTGGCTATTGGTGGGATACCTTGCCTACTGAAGGCCGCCGGCAGTTCTTTGCCATGTGGGCCTCCCAACACCTGGACCAACGCTCCGTTGAGGCTGGCAAGGGGCAGAGAAGGTCTAAAGAGAGTTTGCTGTCTACTACAGCCCTGAAATTCCACCCTGGGACATCCAGACAATAGACATGAGCACTGATATTCATCCGGGACAAATGCACAACACTTACAGCCGCTCTACAAAGCAGATGTGACCTCTCCTCCCTCGGTTTTAGCACCGGAAATGCAGTCTGCCCTCCAGGTCAATGAAGCCTTCGCGAACAGCCCGTTCTGCAGACTCAGATGCAATGCTACCTGCCCGCTCGCAGGGAAGGCCAGCTGCCCCCAGATTCAAACACATTTTTGTTTTATGGGGTACAAAGTTAAAGCACTTCGAGAAAGGGGCTAGAACTCTTAAATCTCTGGAAAAAAATAGGTTTCCTTCGTCAGAAGACTCCTGGAACCTGAGACCGGTCCCACACAGCAAAGAGCATGTCTTTTGACATAAAAACCACCTTATTCAGATATGACTGACAGATGGAAGGGTGTACGTGTCCATGGGCGCAAGCCGATGAGTACGGAGGTGGCACACCCCCACAGGGCCATCACCAGCTTCCGGGTCACCAACATACCCAGGCGACGAGCAAGTCGGAGGGACGGTGACGTGGCCAGAGGTGGCAGAGGGAAACCAAGGCAAAGGCAGCCTTTGTGCCTTCCTCTTCTTCGGGAACCAATGAGCTCCCAATGACCCCATATTCCCCTCTACCACCACCCTGGGGGTTACTCCACATGTGAATGGGAGGGACGACGAGGGAACACGAGCATTTGGACCCTAACACTCAGGCCGTGTCCGACGTGCAAGGTGCTGCTGAGTGCTGAGTGTGGCCGAAGCTGCCGCTGAAACGGGCCCGCCACCTTCTCTGAGACAACCTGTCAAGGGTCACACAATCAGGCCCTCCTGCTTTTTGCTAAATTCTGACGAGATAACTCTAACCAAACCCTCCTGGCCTGTGCGATGCCATGCTTGGAACAGCGACATTTTTTATTTTGAAAATGTTCACGTGTACAGAAAGGTTGAGAAGACAGTCTAATGAGCACACGTATATTATTTAGGTTAGCCAAAAATTAAAGCTCTGCCTTATTTTGTTCACCTGACCCTGCATCTGCCTGTCCATCCTTGTTTTTGTTGAACTACTTGAAAGTACACTGTAGACATAATGACACTATTTGCCTAAATACCTCAGTATCTTCAAAAAATGATTTACTGATTCATTTCTTTAGAGAGTGAGAGCATGCGTGTCAGGGGAGGGGCAGAAGGAGAGGGAGAGAAGCAGACTCGCTGAGCATGGGGCCCGACATGGGGCTTGATCCCGTGACCCCAAGATCATGACATGAGCTGAAGTCAAGAGTCAGACACTTGATCGACACTTGGGCACCCCTAAATACTTCAGTGTCTCTTAAGAATAAGGACATTCTCCTACACAGCCACACTAATATTAAGCCCAAGGAAAATAATAGTCCATAAAGTAGACATTCAAATTTCCCCAACTGCCTCTACAATCTCTTTAATACCTATTGCGATACTGCAACTTCTACTAAGAAATACATAAGACACCAAGAAACAGATTCTTAACTATACAGAACAAACTGATGGTTAGTAGAGAGGAAGGGGTGGTGGGGAAATCACTTATCGTGATGAGCGGTGAATAAATTATCGAACTGTTAATCACAATACTGTAGGTCTAAAACGGATACTGTATGTTAACTATAGTGGAATTCAAAAACAAAAGAAATATACATTTGGTTCTCATGGCCGCTCTGGCCAAGACCTCCTGAAACCCTTGGGGTTTCCGACTTGGTAAGAGCAGGGAAGGTGAAATGAGTCTCTTCCGTTGCTTGTTCCTGAGAAGCCCCTTCTGGGCACACTGCGTTGATGCTAATGGGGTGACTTCTGGAACCCGCAGGATGGGACCAGCTGCAGGGGAACCACCTCTGTGTGGGGAGAGCGTTGGAGCTCTCACTCCCCAGCCCACCGCACCTCTGGAGAAGGGAAAGGAAGCAGATGTCAAACCAAGCACCAATGGCCCATGATGTAAGTACTCGCGCCTCTGTCCTGGGGCCTCCACGTAAGCCCAGGTGGGGGCGTCTGGAGAGCTCTCCGGGCTGGCCGACACAAGGGGGTGCTGGGAGGGCGGTGCGCCCAGAGAGGGCATGGGAGCTCGGCACCCCTTCCCGCATGCCCTGCCCTCTGCCTCTTTCCACCTAAGTTATATCCTCTTAGGGTACACTGAGGATCTAAAAAGCCAGCAATTTTCCTGAGTTCTGGGAACCCCCAAATTCTAGCCAGCAGGTCAGAAGCGCCACTAACGACTTGGACTCGGCGACCTGGATGTGCGGCCGGGGGACCCGACCTGGTCTCGGTGTCTGGACCATTGGAAGCCAGTCAGACCATCAGATTCCCAGCTGGTGCCGCAGCATGGTTTCGTGTGGAAAACACCACCCGCCTTTTTAGTGACCAGAAATGTCAGACGCACAGTCCTCTTGCAAGAGGGCTGTGGGTAACGCAGACGGAAGTGACAGGGTGTCTTTTTCCTTTATACTGTGTCTGCCCCAAAGCAATACAGACACATGTAGATAGAAAGTAAGGCAGGCCCAGTGTACTGCTGCCGGCCTCGAGACGAGACCTCCAAGCCACTCCGAGAGAACTATTCTCTTACGGCCCGGCTTCCTATTACATACAAGGCGGCCCAGGATCCTAGCTGCCTCAGTCACCGCCCTTGGCCTATAGGAGCCACAACAACCAAAAACCAGTAGAGAAGTCTGGGCGCCCAGGCACTGATTTGAGGAACTTGGGGCCACCTGCTGACCATCAGGGATCTTCAGTTCCAAAGACACACAGCCTTCTGTC
>PITA01023009.1:0-29123 GCA_004023965.1 Spilogale gracilis
ACACACACACACACACATTAATTATGTGGGATGATGGATGTGTTAATTATCTTGGTCTTGGTAATTCCATGAGGTTTATGTATATCAAGTAATCATGTTGTATACTTTAAGTATATGCGATTATATTTGCCAGTTATGAAAAAAAGTTAAAGAAAATGTTTCTCTTGCAGATACTATGTAAAGATTTTTAAGTTCCTTTCTTGTTGGGTAGATGTGATAGCTGTAATTCTGCACACATCTCTAGCCCAAACCTTGTGACTTTGAGATTAATTTCTTCTTCAAAACAATATTGAGAAGTGTTTCTGGAGACATTGATCCTAGTGGGCTATTTATGCCCACAGTAGCTTTTACCTTTGCAATTCCAAGGTTCATTGTAGCTGTGGGCTCATATGAAGGTTTCATTTTTGTTAGGTGATGATTTATTTTTCATTTTTTGAAATATTATTGCAGGACTGAACACATTATAATACGTAACAGCTCAATATAATGATGTTTTATATGTTTTAAGTGTCCTAACATAACTTTCCCCTATATGGCTCAAAAGAGCAATGTCTATAGCAAATGAAAACAGCTATTTGTGCCTGGCAGTCATCTGTCCTGTGCAGTCAGAGAATTACCTTATTGATAAGAGGGGATTTAGGACAGAATATCAAGATTTTATCCATCTTCACCTTGAAAGTTCCATTAGACTTGAAACCTTTTTTGTCACCTATACCTGACAGTGACAGAAGGAAAGCTCTTATTCAAAGACCAGCTGTCCCAGTTATATAGATTTCATGAAAATTCCACCACAAATCGACCAAGAATGCTGATGATCAGTTAAAATGGCAAATGCCCTAGACCTCTCTTTCAAAGTTGCCATTTTTACTTAATTGATGGTGACACAGCCTGAGAAGAAAGCTGTAAAACTGTATGGGAGGATTTGTTAAAGACAAAAATATGTTTTAGAAAGTTCCTGGCAGTGTTTGGAGAAAAAAAATGATTCATTATTTGAGTTGACATAATTCTCTATAAATTTAATACTGATTCAGTAAAATCAGCAATGTGAAACTAAATAAATCACAACATTTCATATTGGAAATATTATGGCATATTCATTTTGAATTATGTACAGTACAGAAGTTATTTGGTTGGTTAGGATTAAACTCTGGGAGGAAACAAAGAACAAAAAATAATAGCTTCAGTAAAGATTCTACTGCATATAGTTATATTTAAAAAATGAAGAAACAACTATTAAAATCCATAAGGACTAATAATACTTTACTAAGTAAAAAGTATATTTGAAACAAAATTTGCAGTTAATTTGGAAAAACATATCACATAAAGGAAATTTTAAGTACTAGTCTAAGATCAGTTGCAAACATAAAATATCAATACTTTTGACTTGAGTAGAAACTGTGGCACTCTGGCTTTGTGTATATACATCCCTGAGACATTCAGCTTCCACCATTGCTACACATTTTCTTTCTTCTCATTTCCAAGGTACATTCCGTTGAAGATCATTTCTTGCTATAGCAGGTAATATTTAAAAAGTGAAAAATCTGCATATATTTTCTCTAATCTATATACCATTTTGGTAGTGGGAGCTTATTGGGAACAAGACTCAAATATATCAGAAAGGATCTTTTGTATCGGTGAGTTCTCTTTGACCTCAACAACCTAAAATTTACTTTTCCTGAAGTCATTTAGGAGATGATTACACTTGCCACCTTATTTTTTACTGTAGAATGAGAAAGCATTGTCTTAGTTTGGAGGGTTGTGAAGTATCAGTAGCAGGTGGGGACATGAACCTATCTCTGAAATGACATCACATAGCTAATCAGGTACTCTTTTCCAGTAGAATACAATTCCTGGGTCAAATTTATCTGCAGAACGACCCTTGAACTGGACTAGTTTATGTAAATTAATTTAGAAAAGCAAGAATAAATAGAAATATGAATATATATACCCACAGAAAATTGAATATTATAATTCTTAATGTTAAATACATCAGAATTTAAATCGTACATTTAGATTAATTTGATCCTATCAGTTAATTGGATTTCAGAAGTTTTCCAATATTACAAACTTCTTTCCCACTGAAAGTGCTTCTGAAAGTATGTAAAGCTTATAGTTGTAGAGAGGTCTGAGAGTAAGGCGCTGCTTTTCTCTGTGGCTATATAGAAATTATGCATTTCAGGAACTTCTCATTTCTCTTTTAAAAAAATCACTCAAGAACATTCATTTTTTTGACACTAATGATGAATTGTTTCTTCTCACTGAGAACTGAGTTAATTAGGTAGCCCAGGCACTTTAAATCAGTAAAATTGTTCACATGGCATATTTGAAATAACCTTTTAATTGTATACACTATATAACTGTGAATATTAGGTTGTCATTAAAACCATGATATAGAAGAATGTTTAGTATCTGGGGAACCGGTCAAATTAAAAAGTTAATGAAAATAAAAGCAGGTTATGAATCTCTATGAACAATGGATCCAGTGTAATCTTTGTTACATATATATGATTTATATAAAAACGAAGTGGGGTTTTTCTTCATGGTAGGGTTATGGATGATCTTAAAATCTGTGCTGTGCACAGTATTTTTCTTTCTTTTTAATTTTTACTAGTTTTAGTCTTTGTCCAAGTTATACATTCCCATAGTCCAAGTCAAAGTATTCTGTAAAGTTTGTTTCAAGACACAGCAGTCCTTCTTCCTACTTCCCCATCATCAAGGGTCATCTACTTGCAACTGCTTTAGCAAACTCTGCCGTTTCCCTCCCCAAATAGCCATTTCCAGGTGGTCCTCTCTGTTGGTTCTTTAGTGCAGCTGCTGTCTTTGGGCTCTCTTGCTCCCATCACCTTCACTAACTAGTAGGCAGTTCTCTTTCGTTTACATCAGTATTCATGTTCACAGGTTATGACCACACAGGTGCTCTTTCATCTGAGATATACAAAGCACCATGAGTTTTTTTTCTTAATATTTTTTCTTTTCTTTTTTCTTTTCTTTTTTTTTTTTAATTCATTTATTTGACAGAGAGAAACATAGCCAGAGAGGGAACACAAGCAGGGGGAGTGAGAGAGGGAGAAGCAGGCTTCCCGCCGAGCAGGGAGCCCGATGTGGGACTCGATCCCGGGTCTCCGGGATCATGGCCTGAGCCGAAGGCAGTCGCTCAACCAACTGAGCCACCCAGGCGCCCCTTAATATTTTTTCTTAATTCACAACTTTCTGGTGTTTCCTAGAATGGAACATGGCCATGTTTGTTGTTATTGTTGTTTGCCTGTTTTCCTAAGTATTTCTCATGAATGTGTGTGTGTGTGTGTGTGTGTGTGTGTTTACCAGTGATCTAATATTGCTCTCTAGACATCCAGATAGATCATATATTATGTGAATTTTACCTTTTTTGGTGGTATCTTTCAGTATCTTCTGCTGTGCTCCAGTTTGGGCTGGTTCCTTTATGCTACCTTTGGAGTGTCAACATTTAACCAGGCATATCTATGTTGTTTCTGGTGTTGGAGCTCCTGTTTGTTATGTTTCTCACCTTGGTTGGCTTCTCCTTTTATCCTTCAGGGCATCCTGAGAAAAGTGAATATTGAAAGTGCCCTTATTCTCCACTTAACGCTGGATTGACAGTTGGATAGGCCTAGATTTCTGTACGGGAAATTCTTATCCTTAATGATGTTGAAAGCACTGATCTGTTGTTTTTAGCTTTTGTATTGCCTTTGAGAAATATGATATATTCTGATTCCTGCTTTTTTTGGTTTGGTCTTTCTTAATTTTTTTCCTCTAACCTTTTGGAAGCTGCTAGAATCATCCTGTTCAAAGTGTTCTGAAATTATAAACATGTAGTTATCTCACTTCATCCATTATGTAGACCTTACCAAATCTTTGCACCATGAAAATTTATGTCTCTCCGTATTTGTTTTCTCACTTATTTGATGTTTTACTTCTCTCAGTTGTTTATGATTTCCTTCTTTCTGGAATGCGTAGATTTCAAACATTAGGCCAGATGGCTGCTGTCTGATTTTCTTATCTTTTCCATTATGTGTCTCTTATACTTTGTTATTTTTAGGGAAGTCTTCTCAATTTTATTACCAAAATGACTATTGATTTTCTGATATCTCTGTAATCAAATTTTTAACTTTCAGAAGTATTTTTTCTTTTTTCTGAACATTCCTTTTATATAGTGCAGTATTTTCTCTTTCTCTCCAATGCTATTTGTTTAGTTCTTGATTTTTCCCCATTGCTGACCTTAAGATTCAGATCATTCTTTCCTTTTAACCTCCTCTTCTCCTTTTATTTCTTTCACTCCTTTCATTCTTCTTAGGTTTTGCTGGTTTATCCATCTGCTGTCTAGCTCATAAGAAACCTATTGCCATTATCTCCTCAATTCCCATTCCTGTGTATTTATTTCTTTAAGAATTCTTTTACTGTTACTCTGTTGCTTTGATGTGAGAGAATAAAACCATTTTTCCATGTTTGTCTAGACAAATACTCTTCTGTATTCATGATTAAAATATATTGACTAGTAAAAATTGTACAAATGTGTATATATGCATCCCTGACACATTCGACTTCCACAATTGCCAGAATTCCACATTCTTCTTTTTAAAAATAAAGATTTTATTTATTTATTTGACAGAGAGAAACACAGCGAGAGAGGAAACAAAGCAAGGGGAGTGAGAGGGAGAAGCAGGCTTCCCACCAGGCAGGGAGCCCGATGTGGGGCTGGATACCAGAACTCTGGGATCATGACCTGAGCCGAAGGCAGGCACTTAACAATTGAGGACCCAGGCGCCCCTACACATTCTTATTCTTATTTTGCACTATGCATTTTAAAAATAGCCCCAGAACACTTTTCCCCATATTTACCCATTTTAGTTTTATTTACAAGTATCCTAAATATTTTTATAGTCTCATAATGAAACAAAAAAAATTTCAAATTTCATTAAATCACATTTGATCCCTTGGAGATGACTATTTTATTTCTACATAGTATCAGCAGTGTTCTAGTCTGTGTGCATAAATATATGGGCACTACAAGTCTTTGGCTCACTTATTTGACCTACCTAAGACAATTATTAAGCACCTTCTCTTTTCCAGATGCTATGCTAGGTTCTGCAGAATAGAAAGATAAACCAATACAATAGCCTTCCCTTAAGGAACTCCAGGTGAGGATAGAATTCTGGAGATAATCTCTGTGTTGAAAAAATTATCATTGAAAGGAAGTTAACACAGCTAGGGTCTCCTGTTCATTAGTCTGGGGTTTTGACTTGGGGCTGTCCTCCCTCACCATCTTCAGGGAGAGATGTACACTGGACATTTGGCTAGAGTCTAGGGATCCAAAGACCTGTATGGCCTCTGGCAGGTCACTTATTCTTGCTCAGTTTAAGTATTTTGTTTGTAAACAATGATACTAGTAATAGTGCCTGATGCATTATCTATGTTTATATTCCAAACTGTTACCAAAAAACATTTATGAATATGATTTGAAGATATTTATTACTTGCCTGGGATAAAATGTAAAACAAACAGAGAAAACTGACCAAAATAATGGAGAGGAACACCATGGCCAAATTTCAGACAACCCTGTGTCAGAAGTTTTAAAGTTTACTCCAGAGGCACCAAGGCAATCCTGAAATTTTATAAGCACGGACATGGTATTGTTCGAGGAGAATTAATCTGTAACCTTGGAGCAGAATATTTCAAAATAATGACAGAATTATTATATACAAATTAGCAATGTTTTACGATATTCTAGGAGAGAGGATGCTGATTAGCTTTAAGGTAGATACTAGGAATATAAAAAAAAGAATTATCAAAAGTAGTATCAGGACTGATAGATAAAATATATGTGGGACAGTGGGCAGCAGCAAGTATGATTATGAGATTTTTGAACTATCCTGGTATCAAGGCAAGTGATGGAAAGATTGTATTGTGAAGGTAAACGTGGTATTTTTTGTTTGAAGTGATTTGTTGCATGGGGATGGGTGTGTCTTCGTGGGCCTGTGCTTGTGTGTGTGTGTAACATGCACCAATTTGAGGATTTTAGTAGATCTAAAGCCATGAGGCTAAATGAAAGCATTTAAAGTAAGTGTACATTTTTTATTATAATGGCATCTACATGGCAACAGAAAACAGACTTTTAGGATAATACTGGTTAATGTGACAGAAATATACATTTTTGTTGTTGTTGTTGCTTAATCATTTAAACAAAGAAAACTTGAGTCCAGCCAGAAGTAGTCAGTAAAGCTAAAAAGTCCAAAATGTCTATCTACATTGAAAATTTGAAATTTAATCTAAATGTCAACAATGTCAATAGGGTAACATATTCTTTGTGGGTCATGGACATTTTAATTGTTGTTTGTTCGTTTTTAATACCAAGACATCAAATCCAAACTCTGAGAATGATGCATGCTTCGGGAAAATCAGAAAGAAGCCTGGAAGATTGAGCTAGCAAAGACTTGCACTTCCTGCTGTAGAGTAACTGTGATTTTCTCCTCTCTTGTGTGGTGGCTTTCTGACATTTTTCTCTTTGAACCTTATAATCTCTGTCTTACTATAATGAAAGATTTTAGATGAGTCAAGGCTCAAAATTAGCAGGAAGGGACAGAGACCAAATGAAACTTTGCATTTCTTGTGATCTGAAACGTTTACCATCTGACTGTCCATCTTGTAAAAATCTTAGTTCAACACCAGTTTATGTGCATAAAGCAAGATGGATCTGAGAAAAAACACTTTTAATATTCAACCTGCAAGAAAACACTGATTTCAAAAAGAGTGCAACCTTACATTTTCTGCATTATGAGCTATATAATATGTGTAAACTTTTTTTCCTTCTTTATAGTTAAGTCGTTTTAAAGTAGTCTCCTAAGGAACATACAATGGTAAAGATTTTATTATTATGACAGCTTCAAAGAGCTGGTTTCAAAAACAAGAACAAAAATGAAAGCCTTCTATTGTTAACTCAAACATTTATTCTTACATAAAACAAAGAAAATCGTTGTTTCTAAAACTTATATTGACAAATCCCACTGTCCTCTATTTTTCTCAATTTAACTTTTAGCTGGCTGAATTTAACAGAACATTTTGTCACCTGGGTAGAAGGGGAAAGGGAATATTACCCCAATTAAACCAAGGTTCGGTTGGGTGAATTTCTGTTACAGCAGCATAGATAGACTTTACAAAACAACATTGGGAACTAATTCTAGCTAACATTTATTGAGTGTTTACCACCTTAGGCACTGGGTTCAGACAGATTAAGTCATTTAGCCATCATGACAACAGCAGGGGCTGTTAACATCTTTATTTTATAGAGGAGGAACTCTGCTCTTATTGCTTAAGTCTGTAGTTCCCAGACGTCGGTGTGTATCAGAATCACCTAGACAGCTATTAAAGAGTATGGGGCCTAGCCTTCTTGAACTAGAGGAAGTTCTGGGCCTTTCTGTTTTTATCCATCTCCCCAGGTGCTTCTGAAGGCCACCAAAGTATAGAAGCACCAGTTTAAGTACCTTGCCTAAAATGATAAATGACAGAGCTCATACTTAAACCCTAGTTGATCAGATGCCAATAACTTACGCTCTTAACCGACACACTGTAGACTCTCCAACTACATTAAAAGGTAAAGGCATCACAGAAATCATTCCTATATTGGAAGTGTATGGGGTTGAAGTTGACGAATTCTGAGATGCCTGAAAAATGTCAGGTCGACAGTCTTGCAAGACTAAACATGGCATCTCTACAGCTTCTGTTACAATAAAAGGAATGTTGATTACTGTGCTGCCATTATGTACTGGACATTCAAGTTATTTGCACTGGGAAGAGTATAAAATGAAGCTAAACATCAGCCTTAATGGCTTAACAGAGAAACCATCAACTTTGCTGCTCTTACTCTAAATCTGTTTTTTAAACAAGATAATGCTGCTGCAACAGCAGCAGCCCCGAACCTCTCAGCAACTTTTCCCACTAGAGACACGGATAGCAATTACAGATGTAGGTAAAGTTTTCTCTTTCTGGCCCATGAGGACTTTTTCTTGTGTTTGGAGTAGAAAACTGATTTTCAGACAGTTTGTGGGAAGATTGTTGAAAAGCTCTGAGTTACCTTTACGGACGTATGGCTATAGCACCCCCTGCTGGTGACTTCTGGGATTAACGTTCGTGTGATGCTGACCGCAGACTCCACAGTTCCTCAAGCCATTTCAGTTAATTGGTGAGATAGAAAAATAACACTACCTCAACTTGTCTTATCTTTAAACCACTGTTGGGTTTTCTTTGAAACTCTGAATTCTAGATTCCAATGGGTTATTGATAATTTTTATGACTTGTTGGCAATGGGTTCATTCATTCTTTCAACAAATATTTATTGAGTGCCACTCTGTGGCTAGAGATAGTCTAGTTGTCTGTGATATAGGTGTGAACCAAATAGAGCTTCTTCCCTCATTTGCTTACATACCAGGGTGATGGAGAAAGGGAGAGAGAAGACAGAGGCAGGTACATATATAGTAAATCTGATAGACATTACGGGGAATGAAAAAAGAAGCAATATAATAGAAAAAGCATATGCAGGTGAGGGTTGGGAGAGTCTATTCTTTATAGGTTTATCTGTATTTTGTTTTTTTTCTTCCCATCCTTTGAAAGAGTACACGATGGGCGCCTGCGTGGCTCAGTCGTTAAGCGTCTGCCTTCGGCTCAGGTCATGATCCCAGAGTCCCTGGATCGAGCCCCACATCAGGTTCCCTGCTCGGCGGGAAGCCTGCTTCTCCCTCTATCACTCCCCCTGCTTGTGTTCCCTCTCTAGCTGTGTTTCTTTCTGTAAAAAAAAAATAAAAGAGTGCACTAAACACAAGCAAAAAGGGAGATACCTGATATAGAACACAGCTGCTCTTTAAGAAAATGCACAAACTATTTCTCCGTAACTTAGTCTCTAGTATGAAGACCTCAGAGTGCTCCTGCAGCAATTAGAGTGATCAGAAGTTCCAAGCAGGAGTAAAAGCACAGAGGGGAGGCAGCGTTAGGCAATCCACACACGAGGGGTGGGATGGAGCATATCTGCATTTGGAGGCCAAAGCCTTGTTTTTAGAAAAACTTTGCTGTTCAAAAATGAACGCATCAATCTTTGCCTAGCTTCAGAACCACATCTCAAGTGATATTTGAGACCGAGTTGCTTTTCTTTCTTTCTTTTTTAAAAATCTGAGTTGTCTGTCACTTTAGAAAGCTAGTGGAACAGAGTGCTGTACAGTGGTACAAGGGCACAGCTGTTTGCACATTCCATTTCAGCATCTGAAAGCATGTGATTACAGTACTGTTTTTAACATGAACACATCTGCACAGAGGACAGGGAGGGCCTTGAGCTTTGTTTCTGTTTCTGGTCCCTGTCCTGAGACCACCGGGTGACTATGGCCTCACATTGTCCATCTCTGCTGGTCAGAGCACAGAGACCACTTGTGTGGAGTTCATATGAGTCAAATCTCAAAGCATGGAATGAGTAATTTGTTTCCAGTTATGTTAATCAGGAAAGAGAAAAAAAGAGTTGAATCTATTAAATAGTGTAGGTTAGTAGGAAAAGAATTGATTAAAAAAAGATAATCTGTTATGAACAGGAAGATGGCAAAGACAGCTAAGACTCTGATTGCCTTTCATTCCTCTGTCTCTTCTCCACATTTGTGCCATCCCCAAGGTCAAACCCAACTCTGAGTCAATCAAGCCTCCTGCCTTCTCAACATCTATGCCCAGGCTGCTCTATTTACATGCTCAAGAAAAATCACACACTTTTATGGGACTGGGAATATGACAAATTCATGATCCTCAAAATAGCCTGGAAAATGGTCCTCAAAATAGCCTGCAAAGTTCACAGGGTGTTTCTAGGCAATTCTATCTCCTATTTTTAACCTTGGCTTTTCTCCTCAATTGCTGATGTCATCAGATCTTATCACAACCTTCACCTCAGAAGAAGATCTACCTTTACATTACAGGTAGAAAATAGAGGCCACGTGGTTTATTCCCTAATCTTCCTGACACCTACCTCATCTACAAACGTATCAGCATCTGCTGGCTTTTTCCTTATCCTCTCTTCCTTTGGAGGCAGAGGTTTTAGTCCAGTTGTCCTGGGCCATCATTAATCTACCCAGCCCTCCATTCTTTCTGCCCAGTGGCTATCCGAGGCCCTGTGCATTAGGGTAAATTGATGAACTTTGGAGGTAGAATGAGATGTTGGTCCCGGACAAGTTGCAGAGTTTCTTTCAAACTCAGTTTCCACATTTGTCAAGTGGAAATCAGAGTACCTCTCCCACAGGGTTTGTGTATGGATTAAATAACATAATATGCAAAGCTCTTAAATCACAGCAAGTATTGGGGGGGGGATATCTTTTAGTATTGTTTGTAATTACTCCTGCAGCATACTACCAATTTTTGCAACAGTCCCTTTCAAAGCATGTTTACAAACGTTTCCAATTTTATCTTACAAAAGCTTATAATGTAGGCAAGACAGATCTAGAAATGTATTCAGAGTAAAGAATCTGCTTTTTCAAGGGCACAGAAATAGGTTGGTGATGAAATTGGGACTGAAAATTAGATTTCCTGAATCCTGTTTCAGTGGTTTGTGCACCTACATTTACTGCCTTTTTTAGTATCTAATTCCTTATGGGAAGGATGCTACTGTCTGTGGACTCATTTGAACTTAGGAGGTAATGAGATGCTATGGTTATAAAATAAAACTTATATCTCTCTGTGCAGATATCACTTGTGTTTTCCTCTGTATGGTGTGTTATGAGTTTGATGTTCTTTATAATGCAAAGTGATACAGGCATTAATTGCATTACCTGGAGCAAAGACTACAGCTGTGTGAGGGTGATGAAACTGCCATAGATTTTACAAAATGCTTTGTGAACAAAACTCCAAACACTTATGACAAAGGCTGTATAACATATGGTTTACATCCCATTTACATTTGGAAGTATGCAACATCCAGGGGGAGGAAGTATGTTTTTGTTGTTGTTGTTGTTTGCTAAAGTTTTATTTTGTTTTATTTTTTGTTTTTTAACAGGCCTGAGGTTTAGGAAAAATTTTGAGAAGTCAATGAGTTTAGTTGGCTGTTTTCAAGTGTATATTTAGATCACCTGAATTTTAAGATGCTTTACAGCTTATGTAAACAACTTACATCAGTATAAAATCATTTTGTGGGAATGGTTTCTTTATTCCATTTGGCAGAGAAATAACTTTATTTTTTTAGTTGTAAAATAAAAACAAAGCTGGTAAATGAAGAATCAGGAATAAATGAGGAACTGCTGGTGTAAACTGAAATGTAGGAAGCAATATTCTTTTTTTTTTAATGCTATCTTAGTCACTATACAGTACTTCTTTAGTTTTTGATGTGTTCCATGATTCATTGTTTGCGTATAACACCCAGTGTTCCTTGCAATATGTGCCTTCTTTAATTACCCATCACCAGGCTAACCCATCCCCCGACCCCTCACCCCTTTGAAACCTTCATTTTTTTCTCAGAGTCCATAGTCTCTCATGGTTCATCTCCCCCTTTGATTTACACCCCTTCATTTTCCCCTTCTTTTTCCTAATGTCCTCCATGCTATTCCTTATATTCCAGATATGAGTGAAATCGTATGATAATTGTCTTTCTCTGCTTGACCTATTTCACGTAGCATGATCCTTTCTAGTTCCATCCATGTCGATGCAAATGATGGGTATTCATCCTTTTTGATGGCTGAGTAATATTCCATTGTATATATGGACCACATATTCTTTATCCATTCATTTGTTGAAGGGCATCTTGGCTCCGTCCACAGTTTGGCTATTGTGGACATTGTTGCCATGAACATTGGGGTGCATGTGCCCCTTCTTTTCACTACATCTGTATCTTTGAGTAAATACCTAGTAGTGTAATCTCTGGGCCATAGGATAGCTCTATTTTCAACTTTTTTGAGGAACCTGCAAACTGTTTTCCATAGTGGCTGTACCAGTTTGCATTGCCACCAACAGTGTAGGAGGGTTCCCCTTTTTCCACATCCTCGTCAACATTTGTTGTTTCCTGCCTTAATACTTAATTTTTTCTATTCTAACTGGTGTAAGGTCATATCTCAGTGTGGTTTTTTATTTGAATTTCCCTGATGACTAATGATTTGAACATTTTATCATGCGTCCATTAGCTCTTCGTATGTCTTCTTTGGAGAAGTGTCTGTTCATGTTTCCTGCTCATTTTTTGACTTGTTCCTTGGGTGTACAGTTTGAGATGTTCTTTATAGATCTCGGTTACCAGCCCTTTACCTATAGTATCATTTGCAAATATCCTCTCCCATAGTTTTGTTGACTGTTCCTTTGCTGTGCAGATGCTTTTTGTCTTGAAGTCCCAAAAGTTCATTTTTGCTGTGTCTTGAAAGAAGTTGCTGTGCTGATGTCAAAGAAGTTACTGCGTATGTTCTCTAGGATTTTAATGGATTCCTGTCTCACATTGAGGTCTTCATCCATTTAGAGTTTATCTTTGTTTATGGTATAAAAGAATGGTCCAGTTTCATTCTTCTGTAGAGCAACATTCTTGCAGGAGTTGTCAGGACCAAAGTATGCATTCCCATAAATACTGGGAGTGTTGAAATTGCTGGGCTTGAAGAAAACTGCCTCATTTAAGACCATATCTGGTGCCAGGGACAGTTCCTATATAGTGGCCAAGTAGTGGGATTGTAAAAAGGCCTGGTCTTCTTGCCCCAACTGAAAGTAGTTGTGAAGGGTGTGAAAGAGAGAAAGCACCAGACATGTGTTAAGGGGTAGGACAAATTTTATTCAGATTACTGCCCAAGGAGAGACTGTAGTATAGCATAAAGTCAGCTTCAAGAGGTAACTGAGATTTGTAAAGGGAAAAGAGAGAGAACACAAAGGGACTGGAGGAAGTAAAAATAAGGGGGTGGGAACAAAAAAAGTGACTAAAAGTGTGCTTAGAAATGGAAATTACAGAAAGGGAATAATTAGGAAATTACTGAAAATGGTCTGGCAATGTGGGTGGGGACAGTGGGTATCCTGTGGCTTGTCAGCATTGCATTTTCTTGTGCAAGGAGCCAGCACCAGGCCATGGCCTAGTACGGTGGAAGCCAGGCCAAAGCTTGGACAAGTCTCTTAGCAAGTGTTCACACAGATCCTTAGTGCTGTGTAGGAGCTCAGAACTCAGAAGGTCATACATTTTTCAGAACTTGCGGCTGACTGGACATCCATTGAGACTGGAGTGGAGCGTGACTTCTCCCTCTGTGCTGTCTGGCCTCTATTCATTCTCTTCCCTTCAATAGAAATTGATCCTGAGATCCCTAATAAATGGTCTGCATGCTAACCTCCATCCTTCTAGGGGAATCCAACCTCTAGCAATGTGCTTCTCATAACAGTAGTTGCTAGGCAGTTTCTAAATTTGAGAAAAATGATTCTTTACTCTCTCCAAAGACATCTTGCTATGTAAGTCAACCATCATTATAGCCTTAGAATATGTAGGAGCTGAAGGATTGTGGCACTTTATTCTAGGTAAAAAGGTAAGATTCATATCGGTTAACCCACTTTTAAGTATGTTATTTCACATTATACATTTGAGTTTTTGGTTTTTGCTCTTAATGGTCTATGATATCCTAAATAACTGAAATGGATCAGTGGTTCAAAGGTGGCACACTAAATCATAAATATAAAGAAAGACATCATAGCATAAATGCCACAACTCAAACATTACAAGTACAAATTTATTACATTTTGCGTGCAGAATCAATTGGATAGCCACAGCAAGTAAATTGGATATAATGCTTTTATATAAGCAGTCAAAAAAAGTGTCAACAAGAACTGTGTAGGAAAATTGGATTTTATTGGACCAGTGGTCCATCCACCTCTATTCCTTGGACACCATATTAAAAGTTTGTCAAGTAACATCATGACACCGTTAAAGCCATTGCATAATTTTCAAACAAAGCAGTTAGTTAGCCAAATTAGCTGGTTTTGTTTTTTTCAAGAATAAGTGAAAGATATTGCTTTTTTTGTACATAATTACTGAATTTAGTTGTTAAACATAGAGAAAGATTCAAAGTTTTAGTTCTTCAACAAGATTCATACTGTTGCCCTGAAAATTTAAAAACAAAAATGAAATTATGAATAAATATTAGCCTCTGAAAGAAAGCAACAGAAGTAATTGTCATAAATTATTTTATTAAATAGCACTGATGGGTATCAAATTATATTAACACATACATTGTCAAAAAAGTACTCTCTCAGATAGATAACCTTATGGTGGACAAGTCCTTAATATGAAGGGAGGAAAAGAGTTCCTGATGTGAGATACATGTGAGAGGTGACTGTCCTTACCAGATTCTGTTTTCTTTATCATGAAAACTCCATGCTCCAGAAGAAGTTGTGTTTTAATTTTGGTAAAGATTACTTTGTGAACCACTGTGAAGCCTGGAAAAAGTGTGGTGGTGTTAACACTGAAGAAGTACCATTTATATCAAGGCAGCAAGGAAGGCCGTTGCTACCCGAAGACAGCTATACATAGAACCACTCACAAAATGTATGATATACACATGGTATGTGCATATATGCAATATATATGGTAATAATATATGCTAATATAATAATTATATATAATATTATTCAGCCATAAAAAAGAAGGAAGTTCTACCATTTGCCATAATATAGAAGGACCTTGAAGGTAATATGCTAAGTGAAGTAAGTCAGACAGTAAGACAAATATTGTATAATCTCACACGTGGAATCTAAAAATATTGAACTTACAGAAATAGAGAGTAGAATGGTGGTTGTTCAGGGGCCAGGAAAATGAAATTTTGGTCAAAGTTTGCAAACTTTCATATATTAATATAAAAGTTCCTGGGATCTAAGGTATACCTGGTGGCTATAGTTAACAATATTGTACACTTGAAAGTTGCTGTTGACAGTAGAACTTTTAAGATTCTCAACATAGCAACAAAACAACAAAATGGTAGTTATGTGTAATGAAGGTGTGTTAACTAACCTTATTCTGGTAAACGTTTAGCGATACGTACATGTTTCCAGTTATCACACCTTAAACTCACAGAATGTTATATGTCAATAATATCTACCAATAAAACTGGGGAAAAAGTTGAAGTACACAGATATTATGGATGTCTGCTATAATAAAACCCATCCTAGAGAGTTTGGATGGATTAGAGTCTTATTTTCTGAGTAATTTAACAGGCTTAATACAACACCAGAAGTGGTTTTAAAATAGCCAACTTCTATGTAAGTCATGCAAAATATATTTTTTTAAGATTTTATTTATTTATTTGACAGAGAGAGGTCACAAGTAGGCAGAGAGAGAGGAGGAAGCAGGCTCCCTGCCGAGCAGAGAGCCCAATGCAGGCCTCAATCACAGAACCCTGAAATCATGACCTGAGCCGAAGGCAGAGGCTTTAACCCACTGAGCCACCCAGGCACCCAGTCATGCAAAATATTTTTAATGTTAATTTATTTTTGGTTATCACCATAAATTTTTCAGAAACACTAAAATTCATTATCTATATGAGAATTTATGCTTATGTCACAAGTAAAATAAGAATATGCTTCCATGGAGATACACTATACTTAAAGGGCTTATCAGGTTTCAAGACATGTGAAAAAATTAATGTGGAGTTAAACTCTGTTTTATATTTTGGTTAGTCCTCTGCACAGATGAAAGATTAATGATAGCAAAGCCAAAGGGTGTGTAATGAGCAGCTTCAGCCTGAGCCTGCTTTATTGGTTAAAGTTCAGAATATCCTTGGAAGATGACATACATTTGCTTCCATTTCAAAGATGGTGAAAACAGAGGAAATGATTGTCTTGAAATTACATGGTAGTGGAGTCAAGAATGGATCTATGCATTTTGGGTCTCGGAATGTTTTATTCTCTATAATAATTCTATACTTGCGTTACAAATACCAAAGGAATTAAGGGGTGGATAGTTAGTTCAGTATGTTCACATGCTATTTAGGCTTTCTCAGACCAGGGGAAAAAGTGCCATTTTCTGTGGTGAAAACTCTCTCCGCCAGAACTGGTGGTTTAGGAGTGTGCAGTTGGTTCCAGTGAGGCTAGACTAGGCGAGAGAAGGCAAAGTTACTGATAAACCAGAGCAACAAACTATATGGCTCTTCCACCAACAGCATGTCGTGATGTTATTATCCACATTGAAGTTCCATATTGAGTTTCACGTGGATAATGCAAATTTAATTTTGAAATAGTTAAAATTTTCTTATTAATGGGGCGCCTGGGTGGCTCAGTTGGTTGAGCGACTGCCTTCGGCTCAGGTCATGATCCCAGAGACCCAGGATCGAGTCCCACATTGGGCTCCATACTCAGTGGGAAGCCTGCTTCTCCCTCTCTCACTCTCCCTGTTTGTGTTCCCTCTCTGGCTGTGTTTCTCTCTGTCAAATAAATAAAATCTTAAAAAATAAATAAATAAATAAATAAATTAAAATAAAATAAAAGCTGGAACTGCATTTAAAAAAAAATTCTTATTAAAAAAATAAGACCAAAGAGGACAAACCCATAAAATGAAATGAGGTGAAATAAATGTGTCACCTTTTTATACCAGATAGCTGATGTTAAGGGTACAGGTTTTCTTGTAGATGTGTGAACATGTTTTCATTAGCATAGCATTTATAAACATGAATACTAAATGTAATAACCTTAACCTGCATTATTCATTTGTCAGGGTATTGTGAATTCCTCTTCCTTACTAATAAATACTCTTCTGCAACATTTTCTTTTCTTTCAAAAATATTAACAACTTTTCTTACTATTGCAAATAAGGCAGCTAGAGGAAAAGTCAAAAGTATCATACAATTAGATTTGTATGAGATTTGTATGATTAGAGAAAGAAAATTAAGCATTTTTTCTTTTTTTAATTTCTTTTTTCTTTTTTTCTTATTAAGTTAGCCACCATAGAGTACATCATTGGTTTTTGATGTAGTGTTCAGTGATTCATTAGTTGCATATAAAGTGCTCATCACAACACGTGCCCTCCTTAATATCCATTGCCTGATTACCTCCTCCACCTCCACCCACCTCCCTGCTCAAACCCTCAATTTGTTTCCCAAAGTCCATAGTCTCTCATGGTTCATCTCCCCCTTTGATTTACACCCCTTCATTTTCCCCTTCCTTTTCTAATGTCCTCCATGCTATTCCTTATATTCCAGATATGAGTGAAATCATATGATAATTGTCTTTCTCTGCTTGACCTATTTCATGTAGCATGATCCTTTCTAGTTCCATCCATGTCAATGCAAATGGTGAGTATTCATCCTTTCTGATGGCTGAGTAATATTCCATTGTATATATGGACCACATATTCTTTATCCATTCATTTGTTGAAGGGCATCTTGGCTCCGTCCACAGTTTGGCTATTGTGGGCATTGTTGCCATGAACATCGGGGTGCATGTGCCCCTTCTTTTCACTACATCTGTATCTTTGAGTAAATACCTAGTAGTGTAATCGCTGGGCCATAGGATAGCTCTATTTTCAACTTTTTTGAGGAGCCTACAAACTGTTTTCCATAGTGGCTGTACCAGCTTGCATTGCCACCAACAGTGTAGGAGGGTTCCCCTTTTTCCATATCCTCGCCAACATTTGTTGTTTCCTGCCTTGTTAATTTTTGTTATTCTAATTGATATAAGGTGGTATCTCAGTGTGGTTTTGATTTAAATTTCCTGATGACTAATGATGTTGAACATTTTTTCATGTGTCTATTAGCCCTTTGTATGTCTTCTTTAGAGAAGTGTCTGTTTGTCTTCTACCCATTTTTTGACTTGATTATTTGTTTTTGGGTGTTGAGTTTGAGAAGTTCTTTATAGGTCTTGGGTATCAGCCCTTTATCTATAATGTCATTTGTAAATATCTTCTCCCATTCTGTGAGCTGCCTCTTAGTTTTGTTGACTGTTTCCTTTGCTGTGCAGAAGCTTTTTGTCTTGATGAAGTCCCAAAAGTTCATTTTTAATGAGAACTAATTTACATATTTAATGTGAAGTTAGTAATGTGTCAAAACTAGAATTTATCCTGTCTATACTCCATCAATGTTAGTTATTCAGCAATGAGAAAGTAAAATGTAAATTTTTATTATTGTATGTTTATATGCCTCTCTGTGTATATGTGTATGTGTGTGTGTGCATGCACATTTACACACTGATGTGTGTGGAGGTTAGCTTAAGAACTTTAGAAAACATATTTCTTTGTATAGTATAAAGTTCAGAAGAATATGTCCATCCGGTCTCCTCATTGTTATAGAGATATTTCTACCAGAAGGGTGGAGCTCTTAGAAGAAATAGATTATAGGATAAAGCACTATATGCTCAGAAATCCCACATTACTGGAAAAAAAAAAACAACCTTTGTACCACAAAGCCCAGCTGGAGAAGCAAACAATGAAGAGAAAAGGCATAAGTAACTGAGTGTATTTCTTTTGCATGGGTAGCTTTCTAATAAATCTTCTGTGCTGTTGCGGAGGGAGAAATACTTTTTTCTCTATCCATCTCAGGTTCTCTGGCCAGAGCCCTATACATTAGAATAACAAAGGCTAGAGTGACAAAAAAAATCTAAAAAACAAAACAAAACAGGTTTATTAACATGTGCAACCTGCATAAGCCTGGGAGTGCTGAGTAATGAGTAACCAAAGTAGTGGTTAGAATTTGGGCTTATATGATATTTTAACAAAAGATAATCAATTTTTTTTAAAAGTTTTTATTTATTTGACAGAGAGAAACACAGCCAGAGAGGAAACACAAGCAGGGGGAGTGAGAGAGGGAGAAACAGGCTTCCCGCCGAGCAGGAGCCGGATGTGGGACTCGATTCCGGGTCTCCGGGATCATGACCTGAGCCGAAGGCAGTCGCTTAACCAACTGAGCCACCAAGGTCCTCCAAGATAATCAATTTTTAGAAAAGTGGCATAAAGAAGGAAAAGAACTTCAAGCTTCTAGGGTGGCAAATGGTGGGAAGGCAAATAAATGGGGAAACTAATGCTAGACAAAGACTAGTTTACCAAGGTTTGTTTTGTGGAATCCTCTGGTGCCATCTCTAAGTTGCAGAGGCTCTAGAATTTGTCACTGGTGATTAAGTTCTGTCCTTCGTGGTAGAGATACCATTACAAATGGATGTTCTGCTCTTAGGCAGAGAGGGGTGGCGGGGGAGAGAGCTTTTCATGTATCTTCTGTCAGGTGCCTTCAGCTCAGAGTAATCCTTATGCCAAAGTGGCATATTTTGGGGTAAAATATTCTACTATGTTCAGTACCATTCTATAAGTAAGTACGCATTGTTTGTACATCTTCAATCCTAGTGAAAAATAGGTTGGGTTAAAGCAAAACTTAAAATATTTTAATAAGTTCACTGAGCTGAAAGGAAAGAAAAATTCATTCGTTTTCCAGAATCTTGATATTAAATTTTGGCCCATCAAAAAAAAATTAACATGCTGTTCATAAATGCAATCTATATATTGTATTATGAGCTTGGTATCATCATTTTTGTTGTCATGGCACAGCCTCAGTTTCTAGAGGTTGTATGCACATTCAGGGCAATTAAATGATTGTTTATTTGTCATATCAAAACTTTTACTTTTTGGGGGTGTGTGAAGACATTAGTTATTTATTTGAGAGAGACAGAGAGCACACAAGCAGCGGGGAGAGGGAGAAGCAGGTTCCCTGCTGGGCCAGGAGTCCAATGTGGGGCTTGATTCCAGAACTGTGAGATCATGACCTGAGCCAAAGGCAGACCCTTACCTGACTGAGCCCTTCAGGGTCCCATAGCTTTTATCTTTGAAGATTCCCACCTTCATGTTAAGAAACATTTTACTAACTGTATACTACATAATCATAAATTTAGGATGAAAAAACATTAAAAAGGCCAAATGATTATTGACACTCTTTATGAAACATAGTATAATATGCTGGTAGTGATGTAAAGTGATTATTTACATGATTATTCCCTTTTTTAAAAATAATTCATTTTATTTTTCAGTGTTCCAAGATTCGTTGTTTATGCATCATACCCAGTGCTCCATATAATACGTGCCTTCCTTAATACTCACCATCAGGCCCACACTTGATTATTTCCTAAGAGGAAGATTTCACCAACCACTGACAGAGACATGGGGTAATTCTGTGAGGGGGGATAGAGAATCAATAACCATAGCATTATTTGAATATGATAATAATGGCATATTTATAATAAGCTAGTTTTCATTTTCATAATAGAGTCAGAGTGATACCAACTGCCAGATTGTTTACCAACATCACCAGTTAAATAGCCACATATTTTGGAACTATAATGAAATCATTCAGTGGTTCAGTGACATAGAATATATAAATTTAAGTTATTACATAGGAGGCAAAGACAGTTGCCAATCACACAATTCTTTAAAAAAAAGTTTTATTTATTAGAGAGCATGAGTGGGATGGGTAGAGGGAGAGAGAATCTCAAGCATACTTCACACTGTGTATGCAGCCCACGCGGGGCTTAATCTAAAGACCTTGAGATCATAACCTGAGCCGAAACGAAGAGTCAGATGCTCAACAGACTACACCACCCAGGTGCCCCTGCCAGTCACATAATTCTTAAGTACTTCTGCTAGTTCTTCAAATTGGGTTTTACAATGGCCTTACCTTTTGTTTTAAAATTTCTCATCTTTTCTCACCAAATTTTCCATCTTCCTCTGCTGCTGAAGTCTTACTGTTGTAAATAGACTCAAATTCCTCTTGCTGAATTATAAAATCATTAGCAATCAACTTCATTAATTCTACCAGTATTTATTGAGAATCTATTATGACCCAGATAGTATTCTAAATGCTGGAGTTATGAACTTAGGAGGTTAAAGGTGTTTTTCTTGTGAAAAGTGTTTTAATAACTTTTTAAATAAGTTTAATCCTATCTCACAGAACACATTGTGTGAAGGAGTCACACATTATTTCATGCAGCCAGTTGCATAGAAGTATGGAGCAAGTATGGTAGATTGGTCTAGCTAGTCAGTTTGTCATCAAATATTCCATGATAAAGGGAAAATGTATGGTTTATGTATGATATCGAGATGTGGTCCTTTCAATTTTTCTGGACTCTACCCTGTATTCCTTTTCCATCCCTTTGTACCCCCAAATCCATCATGTCCTATATGCCTGATGGCTCAGCTGAATTTTATTATTTTCTTCATTCCGCTTCATTACCATCTCATCTTAATTGGTAGGTTCACCTAGGGGCTATAGCTCCCCAGAGATTGAAAATAAATCAGTACAGGCAGTTTTTGTCTTGAAGTTTTTTGGCTGACCTAACATTTTACAAGACACAGTTGAGCCCTCTTTCTGGGTCAGGCCAGTCCTTCCTATTGTTTGTACAGTTTCTACTTTTTCCAGAGCTGTATAAGCTAATATAAATTCTCTGTTTACACTTTTACTTTAAACAGACAGAAATACATATCTTTACTTCATAGATAAGGTTGTATGTAACAGAAGAAATAGAATATCTACATATGTTCATTAATAAGGCTTTGTACTTTAATGCCATACTTTGATTCTCAAAAATAATCTCATTAGTTTTGGGCAGTGCAGCTCTGAGTCATTTAAACGAATCAGTAAGTTAATCAAATACTCATGTAACTGATTATGGGTACTTGTGGAGTATTTTATTGGTTGGGGCATTTTTGATGCCAAGCTGTTTTGAGGGTTTTATAACAAAGCACTACTGTGTACTAAAAAGAACTAGATAGATTGAGGCATAAGCCCCTACTCTGTAGCCTCTCTTGGGTCCCTTAACATCTACGCGACCTTCTGTGCGTTATTTAGTCTTTCTGTTTCCTTATGGATTCATTTACATATCATGAGATTATACTGTCCTAAATTGAAAGGAGATCTTTAGGTCCTTTCTGATCCTCACTGCTCTGGTTTGATACCTTTCAATTGAGAAAAATTATAATAAGATTGAGAAGGTTAAACATTGATTATGGTTTAAAGAAAGGAAATGGATGTTTTATTAGGTACTCATGGGTGGCCTAGTTTATTATGCTGAGAAAGTTGATTTCTCTCATTCTAATTCTTTGTTCTGTAAATTTATATAACTAGCTACTAGTAAAAATAGGTCTGTAATCCATTAAGCACTTTCATAGAAATCCTTTGAAATGGGTTTAATATGTATGGGTTTTTTCCCACATTTGTTCAGGGTGCAGAAATCTAGATCATATAATTCCTCGAGATCCTTTTTGAGTGCCTTTAGTCTCCAAGTCTGTTTAAGAAAATATGAGCAAAATCCATTTAATCTTTCCTATTTAAAAGAGTTAGTTTTACTGAGGCCTTCACAGACCCAGAGACTTACTGGCTAATCCCACCCTTGCTCTATCTACATACCTCTTACATACACCCTGAAATGATTTAGGCATAAATTTGTTCTGTCATATAATAGCTATCCCTCAACTCTGTTGTCATAATGGAATAAAATAAAATGTGTATACCAAACCGAAAATGTATCATGCATGAGGAAACTACACGTTCCTTGAATTTCTTAAAAGTTAAAGGGATCTGGCTTAGGGGAAGGAGATGGTTGGACATTGCAAATCCATGTGACGTTTTTTGTGTAGCATTTTCTTAGTAATAGCAGTGAGGAAAGCTCTACCTTGAATATCAACACGAGTGCCCAATAATTGTGACTTTGTTACTCTAACTACTTGGACATCACGTTTTTCCTATATAAAATGATGGCTAAGTGATAAGCTAAACTTATATTTATTTAATTGATTTATATAACCATTGTGCTTTTTTTTGTTTTTTGTCTTTTTTTGTTTTGTTTCCATGACTTTGTTTGGAAGGTTATGTAAAACTTGCTTGAGTAGTTTTAAATACTAGTTATCTTTATATATAAATTGGCAAAGAAATAGTAAGTCGCACCTGCCTCTCTGGGTATTTTCTGTTTAAAAATAGGTTGTGTTTATATTACACAGCTAAATGTAGAAAAAAAAAATTTTTTTTTTCCCAAACACGAATGATTATAAGAATGTCCTCTAGAGGGATCCATTTTATTGTTTTATAACCACAGGCTTGAAGTTGCCCTAAATTTTTGTTGAATACCTATTAGAATTTTGAAGATTTAATGCCATGGCTATTTAATAGGGAGTGGAAGGGTGGGGAGGGACCAGATCACAAATAAGTCATGGAAGACTTAAAGATTCAGTATTTTGGTAGAGATGGAAGGTCCATTTTATTCAGATAAGCATCTAATATGTTATGAAATTGATGATGATGTAGATTTTCATGGAAAAGAAGAAATTTCTTTTTCATATATTAGCACTCTTAGAACCTCAGTTGGAACTTACAATGCCAGTTAAATTTTAGTCTTAGTTTGATAAAATACTCCCCAACCAATAAAGTCAAGTTAGGAGTTACACTTGACATTCTGGGCAGATGTAACATGGTGGCTAATTATAAAATATTATAGCATTTATATATTTATTGTACTTCCATGATTATAATTTTTTCATTGCTTAAAATAAAACCATTAAAGCTACAACATGTCTAAATAAAACTAAGGATAATGGTTTTTTTAAAGAATTTATGTGTAAGTATGGAGCTATGTATTTTATATAATTTATGAGTTTGTTTTGATTACACATTTATCATTTTCATCTCAATTTCTTTGAGACATTTTTAAAAACTTTCCTTTAAACCTATTATTTCTTTAAAATTATCTTGCCATTTATTTTAGTCGGATTCATAAACAATCACATATTATTCTAATATTAGAGATAATAAGGAAAATAACACTGTTTTGTTACTTAAGAGTCATGGATTTTCCTGGTGAATTAATGAAAGTAGTATATTATTCCAGTTATACTATGTTTATCTACCATTGAGTTTTTTGTGTGTACTAGTATATAGAATACAAGGAATGTCTGAGAGCTCAGAAAATATGTATCCTGGAATATAGCTCTTCCCTTTGGTCTAATGGCTCTGAAACTTAGTTTCCTGAAATGACAGAAAGGAAAGGGAAGGGAAGGAAGGAGGGAAAGGATGAGGGGAAGGGAAGGAGAGGAAAGGAGGAAGGAAGTGAGGAAGGGAAGAGGGAAGAGAACAGAAGAGAGAAGGGAGGGGAAGGGAGGAGGAAGGAAAAAGGAAGGGAAGGGAAGGGAGGAGGAAAAGGGAGGGAGAGGAGGAAAGGGAGGAGGAAAGGGAAGGGAAAAGAGGAAAAGGAGGGAGGGAGAAGGAAAGGATGGAGGAGAAAAGAAGGAAGGAGGAAATTGCAATCCCTGTCCTTCCTATGTCACTCTATTTTTTGAATATTAAGAAAGAACATGTATTCAGAAAAGCTTTGTAAGCTAGAAAGAATTTCATAAAAGCAAGTCATCATCAAAAGGCATACACACTTGTTTTTTTAAAAAAAATTCTGGGTCCACAAGTGAACATTTCAAGAGACCCTTGGTATCCCTTACCTGTCAAACAAATGATTTTTTGTAGGATACTTAGGTCTATGTCTGAGGTCTTTCCACTGATATTTCTATTTGGCATAAAGATCATTAAAAGTTGATCTTGAGAGCACCTGGGTGGCTCATTGGGTTAAAGCCTCTGCTTTCAGCTCAGGTCATGATCTCAGGGTCCTGGGATTGAGGCCTGGTGGGGCTCTCTGCTCAGCAGGGAGCCTGCTTCCTCCTCTCTCTCTGCCTGCCTCTCTGCTTATTTGTGATCTCTCTCTGTCAAAAAAAAAAAAAAAAAAGTTGATCTTGATTTTTTTAACCCTCATGAGGCTTCTCTCAGTGAGTTTTCCTCCAGTGTTCATTCAACACATATCAACGATGTAGGGTTATTGTTTGCACTGTGGCCAGAGTTGCAGCAACTTTGAAAATAAATTGTGTGCAAGTTCCACTTAAAAACTAGGAAAATGGGATGCCCAGGTGGTGTCTGCCTTTAGCTCAGGTCATGATCCCAGCCAGGGTCCTGAGGGTCCTGGAATTGAGTCTCCTCCCATCGGGCTCCCTGCTAAGTGGGGAGCCTGCTTCTCCCTCTCCCTCTGTTGCTCCCCTTGCTTGTGTTCTCTCTCTCTCTGACAAATACATGAGTAAAATTAAAAAAAATAGGAAAATAGCAACAGAATAAACTTGAATACAGGAGAAAGGAAATTAATAAACATCAAACATGAAGAAAAAGAAAAGAAATAGGTACAATTAACAAATGTTTTGATAAAGGTTCATAAAATAAATATTCAGCAAATATGCTAAGAGAATATGTGAAAAAAAATTTAAAACCACAAATAGAAGTGTTAGGAATGGGAAATAAGACATAGCCATGGCTATGATAAACTGTTAATAAAATTTTAGGAGCATATTACCAGACATATTTTTAAAAATAAAAATATTAAAAAAAATAAAAAAATAAAAAAATAAAAAAATAAAAATATATACAAAATGGACAACTTTCTTTCTTTTTTTTTTTTTAAATATTTTATTTATTTATTTGACAGAAACACAGCCAGAGAGGGAACACAAGCAGGGGGAGTAAGAGAGGGAGAAGCAGATCTCCCGCCGCCGAGTAGGGAGCCCGATGTAGGGCTCGATCCCAGGTCTCCAGGATCATGACCTGAGCCAAAGGCAGTCGCTTAACCAACTGAGCCACCCAGGTGCCCCTGAAATGGACAACTTTCTAATAAAGTGTAAGATTTCCTAAACATATGAAAATTGAATATATTATTAAAAATATTAATGAATGAAAGGATCCCAACACACTGCTAGTGTTTGTATCAGTGTTTTCTTTTCCCTCGGTAAGACATACTACTTTAGTTTTTCTATTCTAATACTTCTTAAAAGAAGGATATATCCCACCCCCTGTTTTTAAAAATAAATATAGTTGTTTTCTAATGGTAATTTTTAACCTCCATATACTAACTGCAATCAAGGACAGTTTTGGAGGCTTTTCTATGAGTTCTAAGCCTTGGATGTCCAAATATAGTAATAACCTCTATTGTATGGATAATTTTAAAAATAAATTGTATGCTATTTAAAAATATACAGCACTCTTGGGCCAATGTATTAAGTTATTATTCTTTATCTTTCCATTACTTGACATCAAAACTTCCATAGAATTTTTGAAACAAAATAATTCTCTTTTGGAAGTATGAACTTTCATTCTTCTTTAAAAAATAGTAGCTTATGAACTAACAATTTTATTATTTTTCTCAAGAGCAAAGAGATAATTGACTTTTTAGTCTGATAGACTATAAACAATCATGCCTCAACTTTATCCTTAAAGAAAAAAAAACTTGCTTGATATTGGTTCCTATAGTACTTCTTTAATTATAGTGTTTTGCTACTGATTGTACATAACTTACTGAAATTTTCCATACTGTTTTATTTTCTTAAATCATTCTCATTTTGAAATAACTCTAGAATTCTATACAAAATGTTTCAGTTCAGTGTATGTTCATTATACTGTTCTTGTTCTAAACATAACTAACAATATAAAGCAAATGAACTCTCAACAAGGTTTTACTTTTCTTTCAACAAGCTTTTTAAATAGGAACTGTTAATTGTTTCTGATGCCTTTGAAAGTCATATGGGAGTTGTTTCTAAAAACATGAGTTTTCAAAAACTGTGAATTTTATGATGCTATTTTATTATTATAAAGTAACTCTATAAATTATTTTTGGAATCTTGAAGAAGGGGAAAAACAAATTTTCTCAAAAATTAAACATCCAGGGCATCTGGGTGGCTCAGTGGGTTAAGTGTCTCTCTTAGGCTCAGGTCATGATCCCAAGTCCTGGGATGGAGTCCCTCAGAGGGCTCCCTGCTTCTCTCTCTGTCTCTACTTCTCTCCCCCAACCCCACCCACACCTGTCTCTCATGAATAAATATAATCTTTAAAAAAAGAATTAAATACACAGATAAATGGCATAATATTTACGCCCAACCCCACCTATATTTTTCTATATTTTTGATCTCAGTAATGGGCATTTCTTTCACCTAATTCAAGTCAACTTAAATCTTTCTTGTTCCTTATGTCCTGAACCCACTGGCAGTCAGGTTCTCCTCAGTATTTTTCCAGTCTGTTATTTCACCTCCCACTCTCAAAGTTGCCTTGTTTGGGCCCCTATTATTTCCCCCCACCTCCTTCTCTCCACTCCATCGCTTTACTTCCTCTCTCCCTCTCTCTCTATCTGCTAACAGCTCATTACAAGCTGCCTCTCTATTAGATATCATGCAAAAGGTATCCTTTCAGGTTTTCTGACACATGTTTTTCCCTTAGTAGGTCTCCAGGTTGTTAACTGCTTAGTCTTACCCTATGACTGCCTCCAATGAAACTTTAAACTCCAAGGTCACTGAAAATAAATAAATAAATAAATAAACAAGCAAACAAACAAACCAAACCAAACCGAAACAAAGCTTGCTTAAGTCATTTTAAACTTTAGCTAATCTTTAATATATCTTCTTAATTGTTATTAGCTTACCTGTTTTCTGACCATATATTTACCTTATTTACTATTTTTGAGTACTAAAAATTATATAGATTATTCATCAGAAAGTTCCAGGTTTCACTTTAGGCTTGCCAGGTTTTAAGACCTATTTACTCAGCTCTCTGAGACACATTTATCATTATTAAGTGGGACTATTTATATCTTTGTCAAGAACTCTTTGGGAAGACTTACCTAGAAAGCATATGTGAATCACCTAGAATAGTACTTGGTTCACAAAAGTACTGGATAATTGTTACTGCCTTCCCTACCTTGTATACACTTTTTCTCCATTCTGGTTGCTTTCCAATATATTTCAACCTACTACTGCTGGGCTCTGACCTTGTATCACACAATTGGGAATATGTTGTTTGAAGCATATCAGATATAGGAGAAATAAATTATAGCAACAAGCATTCCTTGACCTTTCTACCTGTACTAACCAGTGAACTCTGACAGAGCTAATGGAATTTGTCTGCCCTGGAAAATTTAATAAAGTCTCAGGGTTATTTCATGTTGATGTGATTAGTCAAGCCAGTGCTATTTTGGTAAATTCTCCTAACCAGCAAGTGCTCTTTTGGTAAATTCTTCTAACCAGTGGGCAAAGGAAGTGTGCAAGGGAGTCACTATAATATTATATTAAATCCATCTTGCATAGCCATAATTAAAGGATATTTTATTAAAGGTGGGAAAATTCCTCCTTAAGAAAACTCTTCTAATTTATTGTCAAGTATTAATAATAATGCGAAGAAAATTTTAAAAATGTGAAAATAATAAATACAAGTAAAAGAGTGCCTGTATTTAAAATACAGCTTGAAAATGTGATCCATGCTAATTCTAACATGGATAAAGCAACAATTTTTCTCATAAAATACCCCTGCATTATAGTAACTTTCTTAGAGCACAAAACAAATATGACTATATGAGAGTTCAGTCTTACCTAGTCATCAAGTGTGCTGAGAGTCTTGTCAGAGAACAGAAAACCCTAAGTCCAAGAATACATGGTCTTTTTCCGAATTTAGTGCTAAAACCTCCCAGTGATTTCATGGGTCTCTGCCTTCTGACACTCCTGTATCTAGAGCAAGTATGCTCATTTTATACCAGCTGTACCTTAACCTCATTAACTGGCACAGAACCCCTAGCTTCAAGCCTCTCCTTTCAGCAGCAGCAGGAAGGAGCTGAGCCACATAGCCTACAGGGCATCCTGGTGCCTTCTGAGTGAAGTAACTTGCCTGGCGCTTTGGGAGAAAAGCTGCTGAGAGGGAACTGAGTAAGTGCATCTGCCTAGAAGGCAGGAGAGGAGGGGCTTGGGGGTCACAGAGCCCTCAGTTAGTAGGCTGTGGACTAGCTTAGCCACAGTTGCTCTTGATGTTTGCTTTGCTTTTTGATTGTAACCTTTTCTTTCTGACTCTTGGAAAACGGTTTCTTCAAGGCACTGAGGTTTCAAGAGTACTCAGTCCATGAAATGTTTCAATTTAACTTTATGAGCTATTTGCTCTTTTTTTTTTTTAAGATTTTTTTATTTATTTTATAGAGAGAAACACAGCCAGAGAGGAAACACAAGCAGGGGGAGTGAGAGAGGGAGAAGCAGGCTTCCCGCGGAGCAGGGAGCCCCGATATGGGACTCCATCCCAGGTCTCCGGGATCATGATCTGAGCCGAAGGCAGTTGCTTAACCAACTGAGCCACCCAGGCACCCCTCTT
>PITA01023010.1:0-29076 GCA_004023965.1 Spilogale gracilis
GTGTCTCAGTACCCAGCTACTTGTTGATTAATGATCCTAAATCTCTAGGTCTAACCTCTCCTCACCCCAGTTATACTTTCCTTTCCCATCTCTGTTTCTTTCTTACTCTAGTTTTTCTCCTGATTTCAGCATGCTGTGTGAAACAGTGTATATTAAAGACACATAGACACATACATCCTCATATACTCTCAGCCTGTAGTGTGAGTTTACACATCTTTGACTGATTGGCTGACAGTATTTCAGCAGTGTGTTGGAATTCTGCCTATGACAGTAAGCCAGAAAAATATGTTTTTACTTGAATTGGCTCTCAGGAAACTAATGTCTTTGCATGTCTGGGTCAGAAGCTGGGCAGGCAGAGAGATGTTACTAGTATCCAGTATCTGAAAATATGGTGGGTGTCTTTTAGGGGGGGAAGCAAATTTTTACCTGCAGAGATCCTCTGGGATTTTTAAGTTATAAACAAATTGGTTTGGTTTCAAGCTGCCTTGATAAAGGAAAAGAACAAACATAGTGCGAAAGAAAAACTCACTTTTCAGCATGGTCAACCTGGAGGTGACTTGAGTGGCATTCTGTCTCATCTGGATGTTTTAAAATTTGGAGGACTGGCTCAGGCCACACCATGGAGTCCCCTGGACTCCTCTCTCACATACCACATAAATCTTGTTACTTCTACCCTTGTGAGGAAGGGAGATCAATATATCCACCTCCATTACCACCACCTGGGCTCAAACCACATCAGCTTGTACCCAGATTACTGCAATAGCCTTTCAGCTTTCCTGGTTTCCTCACTGGGAGGTCTGTTTGCTGCATAATAGCCAGAGTGATGCTGTGGAAAGTAAGTCAGATCATGTTGCTCTCCTACTGGCTCCCACCTCACCTAAGGTAAAAGGCCAAGTTTTCACCTTGACTGTTAAGACCCCACAGAACTGTTTCTATGCTCTCTCCCTGACACTGCTCTGCTGCTCCTTCACTAAACCCCTCCTAGCACACTGGCCTTCTCACCTTTCCTTGAATACACCCATAGTCAAGCTCTACCTCGGCCTTTGCATATAAGGTATTCCTTCTGCTTGGAATGTTCTCAGATAGCTACATACTACTTCACTTCCTTTTATACTTTATTCAAATGACTATTCCATGGTCCTCCTTCTACCCAATCTAGAATTTTAGCATTTTGCCTTTAACACCTTATATTCATCATCCTTTTTTAATTTTCACTCCAGAGCACTTTCCTTTATCTAACATACCATATACTTCTTGTCTTTATTTATTGCCTGTCTCACTGTCCCATGGTACCTCCAGCACTTTATCTGTTCATCTGTTCTGTTAAGTACTCTATCCCTCATGCTTAAAACAGTGATTACCAAATATTTCTTGCATGATTGAATGAGTGTCTGCTGTAATAGAACACCATAAACCAGGTGGCTTATGGACAACAGAAGTTTATTTCTCACAGTTCTGGAAGCTGGGATGTCCAAGATCTAGGTGCTGGCAGATTTGTGTCTGAGAGGAGTCCACTCCCTGGTTCATAGACAGCTGTATTCTCACTGTGTCCTCATATGGCAGAGGAGCAAGGAAGCTCTGTGGAGTCCCTTTTGTAAAGGTACCAATCCCATTCATGAGGGCTCTAACTTCATAACTTACTCACTACCAAATTAGGTATCAATATATGAATTTGGGGAAAGGAGGGATACAAAAATCAGTCTATGTATATTTTGGATTGTCCAATTAAACCCACATTATCTATACTAATAGGTATAAGTTTTATAATGAGGCTTTTTTTCTTTCTTTTTTTTTTCTTTTGGTTGTGATAGCCAGACTCTTTTGCATGACAGCACAGTAGATAGTGTAGCTGTTGAATTTATTTTGTGGTTGCTCTGCATTAACTTTAAAATTGGGTGGGTCCCTAAGAGTTAACATTGGAAGGAAGACACTTCGATAAAACTAAAGAGTCATCTTTATGAGACACCACAGTTAGAGGACCAGGGAAGCCTTGAGTGTCCCTAAATGCTGCTAAGGCCAATGCTGTCCAGTTGAAGAGCACAGGCTCTTGATTCATACCACTTGGGTTTAAATCCTGGCTTCACCTTTTATGAGTAGGGTGATGAAATCTGGATGTATTCTTGTCTTCAAATTTTTGTCTTTCAGAAAAATAGGGATGATGTCAGTAGTGCCCACCACAGGAGACTTCAAAAATTCAGAGGGATGAGGCATGTGCAATGGGTAGCAGAGTGACTGGCATACAATGAGGGCTCTGTGAATGCATGCTGTTGTTGTTACTGGAGAAAGAGGGATTAGTAACTGATGTCACTGAGACAAGGAGGCAGGAAGGACTATTTAGGGCTTAGGGTGTGGTAGTTGGAGCTCCATGTATTGGGAACTGCAGGAAGGGGTCCTTAAGTTTCCAGAATGCAAAGCCTGCAAAGTTTGAGTCATACCTGGTTTTCAATGCTGGCTCTGGGCAGAGGACATCTTTTTGGGGTACCTGTTCAAGGAGCTCTCCCTTTTTCTGAAGCTTGCTGTTTTCCATGTTCTGTGGTGAGCCCCTGTGGCCGAGTTTGTGTTGCATGACCCTGTACTTAGGCAGCAGCTTGACTGTACTTGACCCACACTGGAATAATCAGACCAAAGCTCCCGGGAATTTAGAGGTGGGACTCAGTTTGTTAATGGCACTTGAGCTGGGAGGATGTGTGAACTCAGGTGCTGTCAGACAACCACAGTCAGCCACCTGTACTGAGAAAGTCTGTTTTAGAGAGGGAGAGAGATATGGGGGCATCTATTCATTTGAGGGGCTGTTGATTTACTCCAACCCATCTTCCCCTTTGTTTGGGGAGTTTCCTCCCCTGTCAGCTTGGTGGGAGGAAAGAAGCCACTCATAGAAATCCAAGAGACCAAATCCTCGTTTCTTAGTCCTCCTGGATGCTGGTACAGGGGCAAGTCGTGCTTGGCCAGATGTGCTCAGCGGCTTAGGGCATGAGTCTGCAGCCAGAGTGGCCAGCAAGCTGAGGCACACTGGAAGGAGCTAGAGCTCTTTGGAGAAATGACTTGACGTTTAGTCACAAGCAGGAAATGTACACGGTAAACCTAGAATATTTCGTCATATCAGAAAGCTACCCTAGACCCCTGGGGTCTACCAAAGGACTCATGAGCCAACCTGAAGGGGCTGTCCCTGGCCAAAGATGGAACAATTAACTGATTGCCTCTTGGCCTTTTGGCTAAGATCAAGTGCAAAGGTGGAACAATTGAGCATCAAAAGAAATGTAACTACGATGAATGGAAGTGGACTGAAAAAAATTTCCTAATAGGTTTTAATTCATGAGTTCATGATTATACTGATGACAGCAAAACTCACAGGTTCCCTTTGGAGGATGCTAGTTTATCACTGAATTATTTTTGAAAACTGGCAAGTAAAGGGGAAAAAAAATCAAGCATTCTACTTTCCTCTATAAACTATTTGTCAGTATAACTAAACAACAAAAGTCAAGTTTATCTTGATATGTATTGCAGCTAATTAATGAAGAAGGAATGATAGAAGTTCATCTGTTTTAATACCTAAGAAATAAAGGATTTAGGAAGTGGTTGGCAGTGGTTGCTGATACCCAAAGAAGGAGACAAATTGGCATTATGATCTTCTGATAGAAGATATGCTCTGTAACCATGAAACAGTTAATAATAGAACCTGAATAAGATGAGACCTCTAGATCTAACTACTAATTTTCAGGAAATACAGGAAACAGAGGAGCATGTATAATTCAGACATGGGAATGTAATCAGTAAAATTCAGACTGTGGGGAACTCTACGAGACCTGATGTCTTTTTTTGTTTTAAAAATATTTATTTATTGGCCAAAATTAACAAATCAGGAAACAACAAGTGTTGGAGAGGCTGCAGAGAAAGGGGAACTCTCTTACACTGTTGGTGGGAATGCAAGTTGGTGCAGCTGCTTTGGAAAACAGTGTGGAGATTCCTTAAAAAATTAAAAATAGAACTACCCTATGACCCTACAATTGTACTACTGGGCATTTACCCCAAAGATACAGATGTAGTGAAAAGAAGGGCCATATGTACCCCAATGTTCACAGCAGCAATGGCCACAATCGCCAAACTGTGGAAAGAGCCAAGGTGCCATTCAACAGATGAATGGATAAAGAAGATGTGGTACATATATACAATGGAATACTACGCCTCCATCAGAAAGGACGAATATCCAACTTTTGTAGCAACATGGACTGGATTGGAAGAGATTATGCTGAGTGAAATAAGCCAACCAGAAAAACTCAAGTATCACATGGATTCACTTACGTGCGGTGCATAAGGGGTAATATAGAAGACAGTAGGAGAAGGAAAGTAAATGGGAAGTAGGGTAATTCAGGGAGAGAAATGAAACATGGGAGACTTTGGACACAGAAACAAACTGAGGGACTTGGAGGGAGGAGGCGGGGGGGATGGGAGAGCCTGGTGGTGGGTATTGAGGGCACCTATTGCATGGAGCACTGGGTGTGGGGCATGGGCAATGAATCTTAGAACACTGAAAAAATAAAATAAATTTAAAGTAAAAAAATAGATATTTATTTATTATTTATTTATTTTGAGAAAGAGAGAGAGAGCACGTGCAGGGGAGAGGGAGGGAGAGAATCTCAAACAGACTCCACACTGATCTTGGAGCCCAGTGTGAGACTTATTAGTCTTAGGACCCTGAGCTGAAATCAAGAGGCAGTCACTTAACTGACTGAGCCAGTCTGGCACCCCTACAGGACCTGATGTCTTAGGAAAATAAAGTTCAAGGGGTAAAAAAAAAAAAAAAAGAAGGGAGAAAGTGAAGCCTATAATTAAAAGAGGCTTGTGAAACCTATTAGCCAATTGCAAGGTATGGGTCTTATTCTAATTCGGGATTTAACAGATATGCATAGTCAAAATATTTATGAGTCAATCTGATAAATTTGAACTCTGACTTGACCTGTCATGATATTGAAAAATTATTCTTAAATGTTTAAAGAGTGATGATAATTTTGTGGGTATATCTGTGTGTGTGTCCATCAGGGGCAGTTTTGCTCCCTATGAGACATTTAGCGATGTCCAGGATGTATTTGGTGGTCATAAGCAGGAGTGAGGAAGCCTACCCGCATCTTGTGTATGGAGACCAGGAGTGCAGCTAAGCCTCATAGTTTGCTCAGGAGAGTGCCCTCAGAAAAGAATGACGTGACCCAAAATGTCGGTAATGCCAAGGTTGTGAAACCCTGTTCTGGAGATACTTGTTGAAGTAGCTGTGGTTTAAATGATAGGATGAACGTATTTGCTTTAAGATTTTATGGGGGATGTAGGGATGGGCTGTGAGTTGAGAATTATTTAAGTTAGTGATGGGAGTTCCTTATACTATTTTCTCTACTTGGGTGTGTGTGTATATATCTTATCTGTATGTTTACATCGTATGTGTATGTGTGTGTATGTAGTATGTGTGTATATTATATACAGTGGTAAATTTCCATAACAAAAGCTCACAAGCTTGCTCCAGGCAAGGTAGAGACTGTGTTCACGTGGAGCCTGGTGCCAGCAGGTGGGGAGGGTGGACAAGCTGAGATGGTGGGTTTGCAGCAGTGGCGTCCTTACCAGGCTCCATCTGTAGTGGGTGGTGTCTGGCTGTCAGGCTTCTCCCTATCCCTGCTGTTTTTTCTTTTTTTTGTCCTGTTCTTTGGGCCTCCTAATATCCTTTCCATAAATCCTTTTTCTGTTTAATTCAGTCAGAATCAGTTTCTGTGAAGCCAAGAATTCTGACTATACAAGAAAAGGATGAAGCCGATGTATAGAGGAAAGGTGATATGACAGACTGTGAGAGGAGAGACAGGGAATTAGGGGAAATAGATATAGAAAATAATGTATGTAATTTATATATATGTATATATAAAACAACTAAAAGTTACAGAGTATATATAGTGTATATATATATATAGTGTGTATATATATATCTAGTGTATATATATGTGTGTGTATACATATATATATATATTTGAGAGAAAGAGGATCTCATGGTTTCTGATTTCTGTTTTTCTTGTTCTTAACTTCTATCCCTCTCAGGACCACAGTTTAATTCCTGTCCAGGGATATTATGAGATAACCCCCATATTTCTTTATATAACGAACTCTCCTTTCTCCTTAAACAAATACAAATGGTCCTCTGTCACCTACAACCCAAAGAAGCTTAGCATAGTTTGGATGATGACGTGCTCACCTAACCCACCTTTTTGCTATACCTCCTTTTGCTCACCCCTGTGCAGGTGTTCCACAAATATCTGTTTAACGGACACATGATTGCCATTTGGCTCCAGACAAGGAACAGATGTGCTGTTCATGGCAACAGTGGCATTCTGGTGTTTTTAGCCTTTCAAATAAGCATTGTAAGTGACACACTTAACTGAGAATTCATTCTGGTGTATGTGCCTGTCTCTCGTTAAGTTCTGCCAACATGCCTCAGTCTCTCTGAACACCACTGACTGTACGGTTCTCAATCCTTGTGAGGCACACAGAATGAATGAATCCAGCAGGGCCCCTTGAGAGACAGCTTGTCGTCCTCTCCCGGTGGATCCTATACCAATGGACACAAGCCATTCCAACTTCATTGATGAAGGTGGCGAACAAGATGGAAGAACGTCCAGGCAGGGTAGCCTCGGTTTTGAGAGAACAGGCTTTGAGTCAGATAGCCTTAGATTATAACCCTAACTCTATCCCATGCTTGTGTTTCCTCAGGCATGTTATTTAACTTCTCTATGGCTTAGTTTCCTTGTCTGTAAAATTTACTATTTTAAGGGTTAATGTAAAAATATGTATACATACAAAGAGAAGATAGCACATGGGGAGCACTCTAGAAATGGTATTTTTATTATTATTAAACACTGTGGTTAATATTATCATGGGGAAGTTCTTCCAGTGTAAAGACCACCAAGGAAGGGATGCTTGACGTAGAGGAGGTAAACCTTTGGGCCCTCCAGGCCCTGCCCCATGATGCCACTTACTCAACAGCTCAGTGATCTCATGCATGGATGATGCTATCTGGGCCACCACATTCATTATGCAGCATTGGAAGCTCCCAGGGGCCTGGTCTGGTGGAGAGGGTCTGTGTGTTTGGGCTCTTGAGTCCTGGCTACCTGGACTCTACCACCTTCCACCTATGTGACACCTGGGACCTAATCACCCTGTGACAGGAAGGTAATTCGGTCTATCCCATAGGGTTGTTGGTGACAATTAGATAGAATAATACATATAAAATGCCTGGCACATGATGGAATGTGTTAAGAAATGTTTCACCTCATTCCATTTTCTTATTCTTTTTTTACTAGCTCACAGAACAACCCATTTCTCCCAAAGAAGTCTTTTGTCTGATTCCTGTTGTTTGATGTTTTGGAGAGGGATACTCCAAAGTTCCTTCAAGGTCACCCCATAGAAAGGAATAAGTGGCAGACCCCTCATTCACACAAAGTACTACTTCAGATCATTCATCTTTGGAGTCAACAAGTGAAAACCCATGGGTCTTGAGACTCATGCTCTGTGGCTCACACTGTGTTTTTAAAATTGGGAAATTCCACCCTTCACTTGAGCTGAGTTCTGATGGTCTTTTCAGACAGGGAAAAAGACTTTATCCCACCCTACATCCCAGACCTCCCCATGCCCAGTTCCCACCCCTCTCTATTAATCATACATCAACATCCACATCACTCACTTCTTATACGTGGCTAGTGCCTATGGACATTTGAAATCATGTCTATGGAGGTTTGAAAACATGGCTTCAAATCCTTTAATACACCTCCCATCAGGAAGTTGAGTCTGTGTCCCCTCCTCTTGCCCCTGGGTGGGTTTGTGACTGCTTCGACTAATAGACTATGGTAGGAGTGAGACTCTGTGACTTTTGAGCCTTGAGGTCAATGAAAGAGAAAGCTTCCACTTTGTCATCTCGAGGCACTTGCTGTGGGGGAGACCAACTGTGTTGTAAGATATGGAAGTGCCCTGAGACTGCCATGCTGGAGAGGCCATGGGAGGTATACCTGGGGACGGGCCCCACTGAGCTACCAGCTGACGGCTGGCATCAATGGCCAGCCTTTGTGTACTCCGTCTTGGAACCATCTCTTGCTGTAATTGAGCCTTTGAATGATTGCAGCACCATGAGTGATTCATCCAACAAATATTTATTGAGCATCTACTACTCTGTGCTAAGCATTTGATAAGTGTTGGAAGCTTTGTAATAAAATGAAGTAGATGAAGATCTTTGCCCTTAAGGGGATTATATTCCTTATGTGGAAAAGAGATAATTAACAAACAAGGAAATATATATTGTCTATCAGGTGCCAATAAGGGCTACATAGAAAAATGAAGCAGGGGCAGAAACTAAGAGTGTTGAGGCACAGAGGACTCTTCTGGGTGGCTACAGAAGTTTTCTAAGTGTATTCAAGTAAACTAACAGCAGTCAGAACAACAATCACAGCCATGTGTTGAGTGCATACCACATACCACTGTGTATATGTCTTCCTCCACTTAGGTTTCCCAACAACCCCAAGTGGTTGACATGGTTTTACCCATTTTGCAGATGAGGGAAGTGGAGCTTAGAGAGGTTCAGCCCCTCACCAGAAGATATGTCCTGGGAAAGCGATCGAGCAGGGAGAAGAAACCAAGACAGCTGCCTCCCACACTCTGCTTTCCGCTGAACTGCTCTCTGTTTCTTAGAGTTCTGTTGTCAGTGTGGTGAATCAGAAATCTAACTGATGATCTCTCACTCCCCCGTGCAATGTCAAGTGAGAAAAAAAAAGGAGAAAGAAAAGAGAAAATGATTCCCTTTGGAGAAGAAACAGTCGGGAAACGAAGGGACACACTTGAAAGATTATGTATTTAATGTTTATGCCTCTTTCTCTTCTCCCTCAAGTTCAGTTTAGCATCCAACTGTTGAAGCTGACAATTTATGAGAATCTTGGGCAAATAACTGCTTGAAACCTCCCTGTGGCTCTAGTCATGGCAGGCAATTCATCTAAAAGTCTGTGGGGCTTTTAGGGTAAAATACTTCTCTAATATTTTTCCCCTTCTGCTCATGCTTTTCCCAAAGAGCAACAAATGGTAGTAGTTTGCCAAGAAAGTGATGTGTATGGTCTTGAATGAGACTGTCCTTACACTTCAAGTCACTCTTCTCAGAGGAAGGGAAGTGATTAATCCCCTTTTCCCCTATCCCCAGGCTTGCTTCTGAATCTCTCCAACACCAGTGACCATTCCGAAGTTGTCTCTTCCTTGGTCCATTTATCTCTCCCTCTCTTTTCTCCCTTGACCATAGGAAAAAAGAAGCACTACTTTTATTTATTCCCTGTAAATCATTCAGAGTTAACTTTTCTGAAAGGAAAAAGCCTTGGGTAGAGGACAAGATAGTGAAAGAAGCTTCCTTGGAAAAACATAAAATTGACTAAGGTGCTGTTGGCTGGGAGGATTCTGCACTGAGGATTAGCCCTCCTTCCCTTGCTCGCCAGGTGGAGTCACTAATGGCTGCCAGACTGTTTTGGCAGTGTTGCCTATCTTGTCCTACTTAATCGTCCAGCCACTTGTGAGGGAGGCATAGTTACTAGCCTCATAGGTCAACTGAATCTCAGAGATGGGGTGACTCATTGAAGGCCATACTGTTAGGTGACTAAGTTGAGGAAAAGACATTCCAGTTATAGGAAAGAGCATGAGTAAAAGCAGGGAAGTGAGAACCCGCTGTGAAGCTGCAAGTAATCCGGCCTGGCTGGAGAGCCTGATGTGGGTGAGGGAAAGACAGGAGATGAGTTTAGGAAGGACTTTGGATGTTCTGACTTGAAAAACAGTGGGAGTCCCTGAGGGATTTTTAAGTTGGAGTGACATTGTTTAATTTGCATTTTCAGAGCATTCCAGAGGAGAGGCTGGAGGAGGACCCAAGTAGAGATAGAGTGACTCCAGAGGAGGAAGATCTCTGAGGGATCACGGCAGGCAGTGCAGAGGGTTTGAAGCAGAATGTGATATGGTCTGGGTCCTTAAGGAAGGCACAGCCCACTGGGGAAGAAGAGGCCTGCACAGGAGGGAAAAATGACATGGTACAGTGCCCAACCTCAGATGCCTGGAGCATCCAGCCTGGAACACCCGGTCACCCAGGTGTGCAGTGCCAAATCACATATGCACGGAGCAGTGTATTCAGATCAGGTGGGCTCAGAGCAATAGATTACTCCAGTTCTGCCTTGGTCAGTAGAACTCTGGAGTTAGCTTCCTAAAGTCCTGCTTTATTATGATTGCTCTCTCTTCCCAGGGAGTATATGTGTATGTTGAAACAAGGGACCAATATCTCAGTCACTGAACCAGGGCAGAAACCTAATTTTTTTTAAACATTTTTAAAAAAAGATTTTATTTATTTATTTGACAGCTAAAGAAACACAGCTAGAGAGGGAACACAAGCAGGGGGAGTGAGAGAGGGAGAAGTAGGCTTCCTGTGGAGCAGGGAGCCCAATGCGGGGCTTGACCCCAGAACTCCGGGATCATGACCTGAGCCAAAGGGCAGTCGCTTAACCAACTGAGCCACCCAGGCGCCCCTAGAAACCTTATTTTTATCTGTGAGATGCTACCTGCCTCCAGCCCTTAAGGAAAACTCGGCAGCACTTTTTGTCATCAGGCAGATCTGATTTCAAGTCCATGCCCTGTCAGATCACTGTACAACCTTGAATAGATCACCTCATTTCTGTGTCCTTGGTTTCCTTATATATAAATGGGGATTATTATGCTTTCTTCTCCCTAGAGTTGGTGTAAAGATGAGATTACACATATGTATACATTATCTCAGAACACAGCATGAAGTGCAAGTGAACATGAAGCACTGTTTCTTGCCTTGTTGTTTGTGACTTTATTCCCAAGTAGGATAGTTTGGGTTCACATCCTGACATCATCCCCAAGTCTCCAGAGCCATTTTGTTTTCTATACAGATTTCAGTGAATATAAGAGAGCCCGAATACATGACCAAACAGATTTGAACTGTCCTCAGTGGTCCAGAGCATCCAGTTCCCAGTAATGGCTCAAGAATCACCATGGGGGCATAGCCCATGTGGAACTAGCTCAGGAGCATTCTGGGACTTGGTGCCTCATGACCCTTCTCACTGTGATAATGTCACAGCTGAATTTCCCAGCAGGGATCATTAATCACACCAGCCACTGATCCCACAAACAGCAGAGCTGAGGCTATTTGCCAAGCATCCAGGACAAATATGGTTCTTGCTTATTCCTTTGGCTCCAACCCACTAGGGGGAGAAGGAGAAGCAACCTCCTACTTTTCCATGGAGTGGGTCATTATTATATATGGCCATGGATTAGCTTCCAATTTTATTTACCTCAGAACCTCAGCCCTGGCTTCCTTTCATCCTGTCTGTCCACCAAATCTTAGCAAATGCTGACCTGCTGGAATATGTTTGATGGGATTGAGAGGGAGGAAAGGGAAAGAAGAGACCATATATATCCCATATCTTCTCACATATTCACTGTTAATTCCATGCTTTCCCAAATATTCACAACCACTCTATGTGGTAGGTACTATCATTCCCATTCCCACTTTAAGTGAAGAAAATAAAGTATAGAGAGAGGAAATTAAATGCTCCAAGACACAGATAACCACAGACTCAGTGGTACCATATGTAGTTCTTCCTGTTGGTTCTTGGAATGGTTCCACTATTCCATTTTAACACATGGGGGAACTGAGGCTAGAGGGTACTCAAGGATCCACAGCAAAAAAGAGGTAGAGAGATTGATTTTGAACTTAGTCTGTAATCCTAAATCTGTGGCTACCTTCAGTATACAAACAGCATCCTTGTTACTTAGAGTGTGATCTTTGAACCATCAGCAACTGCAATTGCCTGAAACTTGTAAAACTGGCTTCCTAGGACCCACTTAGATCCATTGTCATGCAACCTCAGAGGATTATGGGTACACAGATGTTTGAGAAGCAGTGGTCTGCATAGTGCATCCTGGCTGTGAAGGACACTCGCTAAGGGCAGAGGCATTGTGGCAGCCTGTCTCCCAAGCTGGCCCCAGCTGTTCCTCCTGTGTCCCTGTCACGTGCCACTCCACACACACACAAGGAGCCGACCTTGTGTCCTTCGAATCTGTACTGTTCCCTGACTGGCTTTAGCCACTAGAAGGCACCAGAAATGTCCTGGGATTTCTGAATAATTTCTACTTCTTGCCTCTCACAACCCAGATGCCATGCTGTGAGAAGCTCAGGTTACATGGAGAAGACACATAGATAAGAAGTGAGGCATTCTGCTTGACAGTCTCATCCAAGCATCCAGCTGACCCCAGCTGCTGTCCAGGTGAATAAACTATCATGGATGGATCCCAGGTATGCACCCTCAGGTAACTGCATCCCTAACACCATATAGAGCAGAAGAATTGCCCAAACCTAGTCAATCCACAGGATCAGGAGAGATAGTGAAATGGTCGTTGATTTAAGTCGCTAAGTCTCAAGCAACAATACATAACTGAAAGAGAAATTGGTACCTGGACATAGGGCACTGAGATCACCTAAACGTAAAACAGGTGGCAATGGCCTTGGAACCAGACATCAGCTGGAGGTCAGGGCACCTCAAGGAGACTGTAAAGGGAGGCTGGAAGGGCAAGGAGAACATTGCTCTTGGAGGCAGGAGAAAATGGAACTTGAAGAATGAAGTGCCAGAACCATTAGCAGAATGTGCCCTGCAGGAACTTGGAAGTAGAAAGAGTACCTCATGAACCTCTCATTCTGATCAAGGAAATTTCCAAGTTGAATGTTGAAAGTGCCAACTATTTTTATTAGCTCAGAACTATTTTTATTAATCATAATGTAATAAAATTAAAATGTAATAAAATTCCTTAATCGCACTAACCACTTATGAGTACTTACAGGTCACATATGGCTACCCACTAGAGGGTGCAGAATATTATAGAGCATTTCGACCATTGCAGGAAGTAGACAACATGTGCAAAGAATTAAACCAAGGGACTTTTCCTCAAAGTGTGGCGTCTCCTGAGAGCTTGTGTGAAATAAGACTTTTCAGGCCGTGCCCAGACCTACAGAATCAGAGTCTCGGGTTGGGGGTGAGAATGAACAGGATCTATATTTTAAAAGCCTTCCAGGTGATTATTACGCACATTAAACTTTAAGAAGTACAAAAGAGAGTTTAATAAAGGGACTGCTGTTGAGTTGAGGGCTGGGTTGAGAGAAGCAGGAAAGGACAGTGAACACCAGGAACTAGCAGAGAGCAAAGCAGACAGTATTAGTGGGACCCAAGGACAGCGGGAGCCCTGGGAGACAGCTGAGGGACATGGTAGGTCCAGAGTTGGGGTAAGGCAGGAAGGTCATGGGGGAAATGGGGTGGGCTGAGAGGGAATACCCTCACCCCTCTCTCTTCTGCCCTCTGGTTTTTCACTGGAGTTTCTGTTGGCTCCAACCAGCCAAAGGCTAAAGGACAAAGGAATGTCTTCTGCACGGAGCAGGGCAGAGGGGAGTAGAAAATGGATCTGGAGGGACAAATGAGATTGAGCCAGCACATGTTAGCTATATGCTTAAAATACATATTTGATCTATGAATATATAACTATTAGCATTAAAAAGATGTTACTACCCTTCAAAATCATCTTAGTTACAACATCGCAGGGAACTATGTTATTAACAATGAAGTGTCTCCAGACAATTTTAAGAAGGGAAATAACCACTGTTAATGTTTCTTTCTAGTTTATTTTTCCCTCCCCTCCCTGTTTCTGTTCCCTTCCTTTGCCCTCCCTTCCTCTTCCCCACTCTCTCCCTCTATCTACCTCTCTCTTCTATCTGTCTTTATGTAACAATATTATAGTAAATAAAGTGTTGTGTCCCATCTTTTTCTCTTAAAGTTATGTTTTGAACATTTTCTTGTGCCATTAAGGATTCTCTGAAAACATGTTTTTCTGAGGCTGTGCAGATGGTTTAAAGATGATTGTTATTGTAAGCTGTCTCAAATCCTTTTGGGAAGTAGGTGGTGTATAATGCATAAATTATAAATGAAAAGCAAGTTGTTCTTAATTTTACTCTCAGCCTCTAAAGTGCAGTACTCTTGGTGGATCTGTTTCTCCAAAGCCACAGAAATAGAAGGGATCGTGACAGTGACCAAACAGGAGCCACAAGGTGGAAGAGTGTTGAAATGGGGCTTCATGCCAGATTTTGTTCAGTGTCTGCCCATGTGATCTCAGATGAGGGGTGCTTAGACCAGCTGAGGTTCAAGTTCCCCTTTAATTCCACTTCAGATTTCTGATACAAATCGAGTGCCCTCGCAGGTAGAAAAAGGCCTCCTTTCAGGGACTTCCTACCTCTTGTATCACACCCTGGTGCCAGGCCCCATCACCCCTCACTTGGACAACAGCAAACTCCTCACTTCAGTGGTCTCCTCCAGCCACTCATACCCTCCATCTCTCCACAGGGCAGCTAAAGTGATCTGGTAAAGACTATCAGGTAATCACACCCATCGTATTACTCCTTGTCATGGAGGATGAGGCCCCACACAATCAGGTGTCCCACCACCTCTCTGATCTCACCTCCTACTTCTGCCTTGCTCACTCCACCCCGGCCAACTCCATCAACCGTACTCCCACTCAGGGGCCTTTACACCTGCTATTCCATCTGCTCGGAATGCTATTCCCTCACATTTCCTCACAGTTCATATCTATTGAGAGAGGTCTTTTTTGACCTCTCAATAACATAGCCCCAATTCCCATCATTCCCTATAGCTTTTGCAGTTTTATTTTCTTTGATGTCTCTTACCCTGGACATGATATCTGTAGGGGCTTATTTACTTATTATTTGTCTGTCTCCACTGGCATGTTAAGTTTCAGAGAACAGGAACTTGGTCCATTTTATTCATTGCTATATTCACTGCACTTTGAAGTGAAGTTAGTAAGTGCTCAATAAAGTACACTCAGTGGGAAACCAGTATGTATTTACTGAATGAATGAATGAATGAATGAATGACTCAATCCTGAGGAAAGTCAGTGTTCAGGAGGGAAAGATGCACATACACTCAGCTTCATGGTTGGCACAGATGGATTGATGCTCAGCCCCTGCTTAGGGCCTGGATATTTTATACAAAAGCCATGATGCTATTTTCTCTGTCATTCCTCCTTCCATTCCCTCAGGCCACCTCCTCATGGCTCCTCCTGGCATCTTTGACCCAGTTCTGTTCTCCTCTTTCTCACTCGTGTCCCACCCAGTGGTCTGTGATTCCCTCTGCATCTCACGAATGGTAGCAGTAACCATTTTTCTTGTTTTCATGGCATTCAGTAGCTTACAATACCCTATCCAGCGTGTGATCTCCTCTACTGATGCCACAGTTCCTAGAAGTAGGACCTAATGTCCTCATTTTAGTCATTTGTTCAAGGTCTGCAATTTCTTGAGCACCACTCTGGTGGGGACTTGGAGACAATGACAAACAGGCAGAGATGGTACCTGCTCTCATCGAGGCTAAAGCTTGGCAGAGGTGACAAGACGTGAAGCATATAATCAAATCAGTATTTTCTAATAGACAGTTGTGCTAAGTCCTGTGGAGGGGAAATGGGCACCACTTACTTTTTTTTAACTTATTAACATATACTTTGTTATATATGTATTATTTGTTTCAGTGTACAGGTCTGTGAATCGTCAGTCTTACACAGTTCGCAGCACTCACCATAGCACATCCCCTTGTCAGTGTCCATCACCCAGCTACCCTATCCCTACCTACCCCCCAGCAACCCTCAGTTTGTTTCCTGAGATTGAGCCTCTTATGGTTTATCTCCCTCCCCACTCCCATCTTGTTTCATTTTCCCCTCCTTTCCCCCAACCCCTGCCCTGCCTCTCAAATTCCTCATATCAGAGGGATCGTGTGATAATTGTCTTTCTCTGATTGACTTATTTCACTTAGCATAATACCCTTTATTTCTATCCACGTTATCGCAAATGCAAGATGTATTTGTTTTTAAAAATATTTTATTCAGTTTTTTGACAGAGAGAGAGAGAGACAGTGAGAAAGGGAACACAAGCAGGGGAAGTGAGACAGGGAGAAGCATGCTTCCCGCTGAGCAGGGAGCCCAATGCAGGGCTCGATTCCAGGACTCTGGTACCTGACCTGAGCCAAAGGCAGACACTTAATGACTGAGCCACACAGATGTCCAAGATTTCAATTTTTTGATGGCTGCATATGCCACATCTTCTTTATCCATTCCTCTGTTAATGGACATCTAGGCTCTTTCCATAGTTTGGCTATTGTGGACATTGCTGCTGTAAACATTCGAATGCACGTCCCCTTTCGGATCACTGCATTTGAATCTTTAGGGTAAATACCCAATAGTGTGATTGCTGGGTCATAAAGTAGCTCTATTTTCAACTTTTTGAGGAACCTCCATACTGTTTTCCAGAGTAGCTGCACAGCTTGCATTCTCACTAACAGTGTAGGAAGGTTCCCCTTTCTCGCATCCTCGCCAAAACCTATCGTTGCCTGACTGATTAATTTTAGCCATTCTGACTGGTGTGAGGCAGTATCTCACTGTAGTTTTGATTTGTATTTAATGGGCACCAATTATTGAGTGTCTCCATGTCTTATGTAGTTAGTATCATTTTATCCTCCCATCAGCCCTCTAATATGAGCCCAGTATGAGACCTGTTTTACAGATCAGGAGACTTAGTCTCAGAAGATACTGTTCCCAAGGTCAAGTGTGTGTGTGTGTGTGTGTGTATAATATTTATATATTTGGGGGCATCTGGGTGGTGTAGTCGGTTAGGTGTCTGACTCCTGGTTTCAGATCAGGTCATGATCTCAGGGTCCTGGGATCAAGCCACAAGTTGGGCTGCATGCTCAGTGTTGAGTCTACTTATGTTTTTCTCTCCCTCTGCCCCTGCCTCCCGTATTCTCTCTCTTTCTCAAAAATAAATAATGAATCTTTAAAAATATTATCTATATGTATAAGTGTTTTAATTTTATGTATATTTTAATGCATACATTATTGTAATGTATATATAAATATACATATTATACAAATATGTAAATATTATATATTCAAATTGCATATATATCGCTTTGTATATATACAATATTTATGTATTTATTTATATTATTTGTGTGTGTATATATTGGTGAGGATGAGAAAGGTGCACTCCAGGAAAATGTGGTGATTTGCCCAAGGCCCTGTAGTTCATATGTAAAGAAATCTGGAATTAGAGTCCAGGTTTCTGATTCCAGAGCTCATGCTCCTTTTACTCTACTGCAGCTGCCTCCAGGCTGACAACCTGCAAGCACTTGCCCTCATGTCTAGAAGATGAGAAAATCCTTTCTGCGGGCGCCTGGATGGCTTAGGTCATGATCTCAGGGTCCTGGGATCATGGCCCGTGTCCGGCTCTCTGCTCAGCAGGGAGCCTGCTTCCTCCTCTCTCTCTGCCTGCCTCTCTGCCTACTTGTGATCTCTCTCTCTGTCAAATAAATAAATGAAATCTAAAAAAAAAAAAAAGAAAATCCTTTCTGGGACTAATGGGAGAAGAGCACTGCCCTGCTCTCTCACCAGGCCCCAGAGTGCACATGCCGTCCCCATGTGATGAGCATTAATTCATTAATTGAGAAAAAGTCGACCCCAGAGCACTTGGCGATCCAGTTGGCATTATTGCACCCATTACTCAAAACCTCATTCAGCATCTGCCTCCTCCTAGACCCTGCCTGAAAACTAGACAGGAGGAGAAAACTCTGGCTGCCCAGTCTCTGCCACCACTATTCTGTGTCTAGCCGGGTCCATGTTCAACTCTGTTGTCTTCCACCCATACTCTGGGCTGAGCACTGCAGGCATCTCAGTCATGTGTGCCTGATTGGAACTGCTGGCTAAGTCTATTATCATGAACTCCACAGATCCTCCATCCAAAGGCTATGCTGCATTGAGGGTGGAATCTTCTCTAATGAGAACATTGCTCAGACTGAGGAATCAGATGAAGCAGGGCTGGTGTCTTGAGAGTCTCCTGTGAATGAGGAAGGAGAGAAGGAGCTCTTAGCCCAATAAGTCAGGTGGCAGATAACAAAATTTGATTTTCCCACATTCCTCCAACCACCTAGATAGTAGGTGGGGGATTATATGATTTTAGTTTTTATAATATATATGTTATATTTTTCTTTTAGGCATTTTTTTTTTACTTTACTACACCAACAGATATATACATATACATTTTTCTTTGGGGTGATGAAGTTCTGTGACTGGAGAATAATGAATATGGATAAAGGGCAGAAGGATTTAGAATTTGAAAACCAGTCATAAAATCCTGGCTCTGCTACTTACTCTCTGTAGGTAAGCTTTTGAAGTCCCCTGGGACCTGGTTTTCCCATACACAAAGTGAGAATTATACAAGCCACTGTTTTCTGGGTATATACAAAGTTTTCTGAGTAACTAGAAGCTCTCACTTGTCTCTATTTTCCTGTGTGTGGTCTGATGAGGTATGTTTTTACATACCATGAACAAGACCCGAAGGACAATTGGGAGGGATAGAGGTGGGCAGTGGAGGAGGCAAGGGTCACAGAGTATGGCCTGGATAGGAATGGTGGACTGGTCTTCCACACTGGGTACAGGTAGAGCTGGGACAGGGCTTGGACGCTGGCTTTGACTTCTGCCCAGGAGCTGGCCACGTGGAAGCCCAGGGAGAAAAGAAAAAGAACAGGGAATATCTGTGCCTCTTATCCCTTGAGGAAGGGTCCAGAAATGTGAGCAGAGTGGGGAAGAAACAAACTCTCATTGGAAACATTGTCTAGATTTGTTCTTCTCCATGATTGCATTTAAAGCCTAACCAAATGGTCAGTTGGAGTATAGTTCTCCTCCTTGGGGGAGGCACAGAGGCAGGACAAGGCAATTCTACTTCTACTTTCAGGAGAACTCCCTCCTATCACATCTTTGGGTGTTTTCCTGGAATCACTTGAATGAATGGTTCAGCTCTTGCCCACCAGGATTCTCTGAAATGGATCATGACCACTAATTCATTCACTGAAGGCTCTCTGCATGAAGAGGCTGAAAATTCACTCTCTGTTCCAATATGCACCTCAAATTATACCCAATGATATTGTCCAGCATAGATCCTTTTGTGATCCTACTCTGTCCCAAATGGAAACAATGTAACGTCTCCCTAGGTAACTTGTTTTCTCCTTCCAGAATATGAAGAAGTTAAAACCTGACATTCTCCACTTCCCAATTTTTATGCTTCTTTGTCTTAGTCTGGGTAGTTTGATTTGACTCTGTGAATAGTGGTGGTAATGATAGTAGTAGTGGTATTAGTACCACCCTCCCTACTACCACTACTACTCGTAATTCTAGCGATTTCTGTCATTTGTCAATCACTTAATATGATCCAATGATTTTTCTAAGACCTTTAGATTTTATTTATTCATCTTAGAGAGACAGAGAAAGCATGAGCAGGAGGGAGGGACGGAAGGAAAGGGGGAGAATCCCAAGCAGACTCCATGTGGGGTTTGATCTGAAACCCTGAGATCATGACCTGAGCCAGAACCAAGAGTCAAAGGCTTAAACAACTGAGCCACCTAGGGACCCCTGTTCTAGGAACTTTAGATATTAATTAATGCTCACAACCGTGCTATGAAGTCGGTGCTCTTCCCATTCTATAGATGAGGAAATTGAGGCACAGAAGGGTGATGTTATTTGGCCAAGAACACATAAACGTTGTCTCTTGAGTCCACACTCTTTTTTTTTCACCAAAGATTTATTTTGTGTATATATAGAGAGTGAGTAGGGGGAGGTTCAAAGGTAGAGGGAGAGATAGAATCTCAATTCCCATTTAACCTGGAGTCCAATGTAGGGCTTGATCCCAGGACCCTAAGATCACGACCTAGGCTGAAAACCAAGAGTCAGATGCTTCACCACCTAAGCCACACAGGCACTCCATTGAGCCCAAATACTCTTAAATACTAGGCAACATGTCTCTATTGGTGGGGGTCAGTTAACAAACTTAGTGTTATCTGGGGAAGGAGAAAACACAGAAAATAGGAAAAAGAAGACAATCTTCATAGTTTATGCTTTGCTAAGATGCTAGGTCACTTTATACCACTTTTGTAGAATTTAAGAAGCATGAATTTAAAGTCAGATGGAGAAAATCTCCCATTTAGAGGTTTTGACCCTCTGCCTCCCTCATTTTGGGGAAAAATCCACGTATGTATTGTAGTTGCTTCCTATTTAAAGTTTTTAGTGTCTGTTTCCCTTTGGGTCTGTTGAGAACAACCCCCCACCAGTGTTCCCCTCAGCCATAAGTACCATTTTTGAACAACTCTCCAAGCAGTGTTTGATGCCTTACATTCTCCAAGGGCGCTGTTGCCTGTGTTTCTCTCTATTTTTCCATCTTTAGCTATATTGCAGGGGTTTAGGTGAATTCAGAGAATGTTGAATGCTGGATGGGAAATTTAGCAAACTGGCTTTCAGGTAATTGGTTGTTGTTAAATTGGTGTTTAGTATGCTGGTTTGTCTGTGTATTGACCTGATTGTGTATCTCATAGCTTATCAGTTCTTGGTCTTTCTCCTTTGGAAAGAAATAAAGAAGGAAAGGAAGGAAGGGGGGAAAGGAAGAAAGAAAAGTAGGAGGGAGAAAGGAAGGACCATCATCCCTAAGGAAAATCTAATTAACTGAATTATTGACTAACAAAAACTTAGGTCCAGTGTAATAAGAAAAAGGTATTGTATGGACATAGTTCCTGACACATCAAAAATCTCAGCTCTTGTGCTCAGGAAACCTTTTCTCCCAGTTTATTTTCCTTTCTCCTTTGCTTTGCTACTGTCCATATCCAATTGCTAGGCCAAAATCTGCTTCTAAAAGTGCTGAGTCTCTGAGAAAAACTGGTGCTGGACATAAGTTCATGACATTTTTCCTTCACCACAAGCCAAGAAACTCAAGGGTCTGCAAAATGCTTCACAAAGAATTGGAATGGTAAGAGCTCAGTGATGATGATGGTGGTGATAGTGTTGACATCAAATCATATTAAACAACTCTTTATACAACTCCAGTCATGAGCCAGCCTATATGCTCAGCCCTGTGAATGTGGAATTATATAATAACAACTACAGTTTATTTTTACTGAGTTATATTTGACATAGAACATTGTGTCAGTTTAAGGTGACTTGATACTTTTACATTGCAGTACATTTGTCATTGTACTGTTAGCTGACACCTTTATCATGTTACATAATTCTTATTACATATAGTTTGGGGAACAATTAAGATCTAGTCTCTCAGCAAGTTTAATGTTTCTGATATAGTTGTTGTCTATAATCACAGTACTGTGTATTAGGTCTCCTGGACTTATTTATCCTTCAGTTACACCTACATGCCTTCAATAACACCTCTCCCATTTCCCCGCCCCTAGCCCTTGGTAACCAATGCTTTACTCTGGTTTTACAAGTTTATTTTTTTTTAGATTCTACACATAAGAGGTACCATACAAGAATGTCTGGGTGCCCCAGTTGGTTAAGAGTCTAACTCTTGATTTTGGCTCAGGTCGTGATCTCAGGGTTGTGAGGTTGAACTCTGCATCGGGCTCCATGCTCAGTGTGGAGTCTGCTTGAGATTCTCTCTCTCCCACTCCCTCTCTCCCTCCTGTGACTTGTGCATGCAGGTGTGTGTGCTCTCTCAATAAATAAATAAATGAATAAGTATAAAATCCTAAAAACAAGAAAAAAAGGAGGTACCATACAGTATTTGTCTTTCCTTTGTCTGACTTACCTCACTTAGCATAATGTCTTCTAGTTCTGTCCTTGTTATTGTAAATGGCAGAATTTCCCTCTTTCTCTCTCTGAATCGTACTGCATTGTATCTATCTACCACATCTTTATTCACTCATCCATTGATGGACAGACAGTTTGTTTCCATATCTTGGCTCTTGTGAACAATGCTGCCACAAACATGGGAGTATGTCTGTCTGGTCTTTCATTGAGTACATAGTACAGCAAGGGACTGTTTCACACACTTCACATGGATTAACTCACTTGCTTTCACAAGCACCCCAGCAAGAGCCACTGTGATCATCCCCCCAGACCATTAGCAGAGAGCAGCCCAGTAGCCATGCACAGTCACATGGCTAGCAAGTAGGAGAGCAGCTTTTCAAATCCAGTGGTCGGAGTCCAGAACCACTTTCCTGAGCAGCACCAGTCTGTTCTGCTCCTTCCCATCTCCACCTGAGCCTGCAGTTTGGGTGGCCAGGCTATGAGTGGTGAGGAGTGTGAAGGGGGACTGTCTAAATCCTTTTCTCAGAATCACTGTGTCTAAGCAAGGTCTTGAGACATCACTAAACAGAATTATGTCTCCCCAGATTCTACTTGCTCAGCCTCCATCAATAGTTGTACAGTCCAAACAGCTGAGCCATGAAGGGGTAGCTTGTGGTCACTGCAGGACCATCGGTTTGTCTCTCTTAGGCTTAATGTGTCCTTCTGGAAAACTCCAGCAAAGGGACTCTGTGAGGCTGACCACTGACCATTCTTTGGGTGAAAACGGCACCCTGGAAACTTGGCCTGATGGTCACTGGAGGCAGTGATGGTCCTGTCTGAGTGTCAAGGCCATGCCTTGTTCTGCACCTCAACCTGCATGGTTGCTGGGATGTTTTGTCCTAGGTGTCCCTGTACCTTCCCCATCCTTCAGTGCTGAATGCCAAACATTCTGTACTCCAGCCTCTTTAAATGACCCCTGTTGAAAGACCCTGGGGACACATTGGCTCCAGGATTCCTACAGACCACCCCCTCTTCATCCTCTCTGACAAGTCCTAATCCTAATTCTTCGTCTGTTTATAGGCTGTTTCCAGCCTTGACCCTACACACTGTATATGTACCTCTAGTGGGTGAGGAACCCATTCACTCTCCGTCCTCCCCTCTGCCAGGCCTCCCCAAGTCAGGAGGGAGACCTTGTTCTCCTTTAGTGAGCTCTGTTTCCTCTCCCCTCCTCTCTCTTGACTCTGCCTCTGTCCTCTCCTCTCCCCAGATTCCAGGCAGCTCCTTCCTTATTGATGATCAGGCCAAATACCTTGTAGTGTCCTCTTACACCCATGTTCAATGTCAACAAATCCTATTGGTTTCCCCTTCAAACACATCCAGAATCTGACCACTTCTCATCTTCCCTGTCTTCGTTGCCTGGTCTAAGCCACCATTACAAATCCCTAGATTGTTACAGTAGCCTTCTAAAGGGTCTCCTTGCTTCTACCTCTACTCCCTGAAGGCAGAATGTGTCTTTTAAAAAATGGCATAACCTATTCCTCCACTGCTTACTGCCCCAGGCTCCTCACCCATACAGAAGAACATCTTAAGTGCCCACCTTGACTTACAACCTCCTCTGACTCCTGGCACCTGACTGCAGGTCCCCCCACTCCTCCAGTCTTGGTTCCTTCTTGGGAGGTCCTTGAATTTCCTGAGAACTTTCCTGTTCACGGTCTGCATGCTGTTGCCTCTTAGTGGGATATTCTTCTCTTGCAGGCCCTCAAGACTTTATTTAGGTCTCTGCTCAAATATTATCTTATCTTAGAGTTCCCAGTCACATTCTAGCCACTTCCACGTTTATTTCCCTGCACAACTGTGTACCTTCTGGGATGTTACACATTTAGGTGTCTGTCACTGTCTCCTCCCACAACCCCAAGAAAGCTCCTCGAGAGTGGGACCTTTGTTTTATTCTCTGTTTTATCCAAGGGCCAAAAACAGTGCTTGGCATATGGTAGATCCTTAATAAAGATATGTAATAAGTACTTTGATTTGAGAGGCAGGATTGCTGAGTGATGAGGAGGTAAGGCTTGGCAGCAAATCTTCCAGGTTTTTTTATCTTAGTTCTGCTGGTTAATATCTGATGAACTTGGACAAGTTATATTAGCCTCTTTGTGGCTGGGTTTCTGTGTCTGTAAGAAGGGTATAATAATAACCCAGAAAATTTTTGGGAGGATTGAAAGAATTAGTACTTACTGACTATTTGAGACCAGTGTCCTATGCTCTAGGAATGCTCGCTTTTATTATTGAATTCCAGTCTCACCTGGATTTGAGTAAGTTGGTGAAAATCATTTTATTCTTTTTGGACTGCAGTTTTCTTACTTGTACAAACTCCCAAGTCCTTGAGATGGCCAAAAACTTTTTATGTGATCTGCCCCAGCTTCATCTGACACTCCTCTCACCTCCATACCAGCTACACTAGGTTTTCAGTTTCTAGAACGCACCATGCATTTTGCCATCTCAGAAGGTCTGCATCGGCAGGTTCCTCTTTCTCTAACACTGTTTCCCTGCTTTTTTGTGGATGCCACTTATCACTGACATTTGAGGGAGCCTTTCCTGGATCCTGTTCTACATAGAGTCCCTCTGTTATTAACTCTTTGCTGTAGTCTAAATATTTGTCTCCCCTCAGCCTACCTCCCACATTCACATCTTAGAATCCTAATACCCAGTGCGATGGTGTTAAGTGTTGGGGCCTTTGGGAGGTGATTAGGTCATGAGGGTGGAGCCTTGATGAATGGAATTAGTACTCTTAGAAAAGAGACCCCAGGGAACTACCTAGCCCCTTCCAACCTGTGAGGATACAGTGAGACATCTGTGACTCTGAAGGTGGCCCTCACTCAACCATGCTGGCACCCTGATCTTGGACATCCAGTCTCCAGAACTATGAGAAGTAGATTTCTAAAAAGTAGATTTGTTTATAAGTCACCAAGTCTGTGGTATTAATGTTATAACAGCTCAAATGGACGAAGACACCCTTCTAAGCAGTTTGTACTTCTCACATAGGCAATAACTATTTATTGTGTTCTTAGTTACTGAGGATGTCTGACATCCCAGCTAGACCATATACCTCATAAGGGCAGCACCCTTCTCTGGGTTACCCACTACCGTATATCCCTTATGCCTGGCACAGTGCCTTCTGGAGAGTAGATAATAAATACGTAGTGAATGGATATTGAAGATGAGGCCCAATTATTTTTTTAAAAAAAAACACCTCTTCCTTTCCAAAGCCCTCTGTTTGGGAACAGTTGGGAAGGAATTCAAACAATCTCACTTAGATAGGGACAATTGTTGAAAGCACTGAAAATAAGCCACTGACATCACTGTTTTTTGGAAGTTTTGTCTTCCACCTGGGAATTCTGGGGGATGGGTGCTTTTCCCTAAGCTGGTCACATTGGAAACCACTCAGTCGCACTGGAAGCCCACTGTTACCTCTTCCTCCCCTCTGGCCCTGAGAATAACCTTTCTAGGCTTAGGCAACAGTTAATTTAAGATAGCAATTAAGTGGAACCAAATTGCTCTTTAAATACCCTAAAAGATTTAACAGGATAGCTTTCATCTGCTAAACAGAATTAATCCCCAAAGCTGGAAGAATGCTCCAAGTGCATATATGTGTGCCTGTGTGCATTTGTTCCCTTCTGGAAATAAATGGAAAGATTTTATTTTATCTTTTTTCACTATGAAGGCTTCCCAGCACACTCAATAGTGGAGAGAACCATCTAACAAACTCCCATGAAACCAGCAACCAGCCCCAACAAATATATGTGTGTTGCCAAGCTTGTTCCATCTAAATCCCCAAATTCTTTTTTTATTTTCTTGGCTCCTAGTTTGCCAGAGTGAATCCCAGAGAGCGTATCATTCTATTGCAACATCAAAGACAAAGACCTTTCTTTCTCTGTAGGGCTACAATGCCATCCGCACACCCAGAAGACTAATAATATTTTCAACTAACTTTCAATACTCAGTCTGTGCTCAGTCCTCTGGAATGGGAAGTTATGAAGGCCTGGTGTGGGTTTATAGAGGTACTCTCTGGGGAGAGGGAGGTTTTTCTGGAGAGAGGTCCAGCTTCTTCCAGTTCCTCCTCAAAGATGGAGAAGATTTTGTAAGGATGCCTGTGGCCCAGTGTGAAGGGAGATGGGAATGCTCACTTTACTTGTCAAATATGCAGGATTAACAGTCAGTCACTCCAGCAGGGGATGCTATTGTTAGAGCACCTTGAGATACTATTTGTGCTATCTGTGTAGGTTTTTTAAATCTGCCTGACTGTAATTCATGTAGCCGTTACTTTCTTTGCTTAGTCATCATACTAGTCTGCAAGTGTCCACCTGTCCAGTTAATGCTTATGCTTTCTTAAATCTGTTTAGGTGATTGCTCTAAGCTGCCCATTAGTACATGTAATTAATCCCCTTACCAATAATAACTCAAAGCCCATTGGTTTTTGCCTTACCTGCTCACCCAGAATCTTGGTCTCATGAAATTCTTCCCATCTTTAAACACATTCTACAATTTATGTACTTGATTTACTGCCTCTTGCACTTTCTAAAACGTAAACTCCAGGAGGAGAGAAAGTTTGGTTTGTTTTGTTCATTGTTATACCCAGAAACCAGTTCAAGGCCTCAAGTATAGTAGGTGCTCGGTACATCTTTGTGGAGTGAATAAATGAGCAATTAATTATCATTTCCATTTTACTGATGAGCAGTTGAGCCTCAAGGAGGTAAAGAACTTGCTCAATGTCATGCATCCAGAAAAGGGAAAAAACTGAACTTTGAACTGAACTCTGTCCAATTCATAAGCCCAATGCTCTTAACAGATTTTCTTACCAACTTAGCAAATTAGCTATTTCATGGCAGAAGTATACTCTCCTTGCATTCTGCCATCTCTTCTGGAACTTTCTATTATTGTTAAACCTGAGTTTGTTTTTATTCTAGTCACAAAGAAGATATGATTTGAAAGAAATTTGGATTATCAATACTCCCACTTTTTTCTTTTGATTTGTGCACTTGTAGGTCTTGGTGAGAAGCAGGAAGGTTGATTTGGATGGGATGTGGACACAAAAAAATGTAATGAAAGTAATCTAGAAACTTTTTTTGTAAGTAAACGACTTTGGCGATACATGTTTTAGAAATGGGGCAGTCCCTTTATCAAAAGTATTGCTCATTGGCTCATTTCAACAGGGACTTCTTGAGCACCTTCTATATTTCAGGTACTCTATTGGCTATTGGAAATGTGCTCTGGGGTTGCAGGATGTTCTCCAGCAAAATATTGGGCCACTTTGAGCACGTGTGTCTGTGTTATATTTAGTTAAAATCTTTTGCATACTTAAGTAATCATTTTAACCAATTATTTATTTGATGACTTTTAATGTATTTAATCATTTCATTATTATTTAAATAATTTCTGAGTTATTTAACTAATCATTTGTGCTTGTTCATTAACTTCAAAGAAGTAGTCACCTTACTTTATAGTAACTGTATATCGAGGAAAATGTGAGATTATCTAATTTCTAAATTTTACTTTTTGAGCCCTATGTAATTACCATTTTGCTGGTAAAAATAAATGATATGTTGGCAATTTCATATGGTTCAATTTAATAATTTTATGGACTGCAAACTACTGGAAATAATGTTATAGTCTAGTATTGCAACTATGGTGAAGTATATCCTTAATTTTGATTGTGGTAGGGTTGCTTTCAAAGGTTATTGTGAGAAAGACTTATAACCTCAGAAAGAGTCAGAAAGGTGATGTGAAAAATCACCTTAAGAAGACTCAATAGGTATTAGGCATGTAGAATGTTAATGTAATCGGATTGAATGTATTAAAAGAGTCAAATAAAGAACACGTCAGTCAAAAAGAGATGGGCAGGAAGTTGTGTAGCCATGGAGACAAGAAAGCTTGGGATTGTTGCCATATTTGGCCCAGCATTGTCCAACTAGGAGGACATTTTAACCAATAGAAATTTCTTTTTTTGTTTTTTCGAGGTATAATTTATGTACGCTAAAATCTTCAGTGTTCAGTTAAATGATTTTTGACATTTGTACACAACCACAATTTGACAATTGTACACAACCACTAAAACAAAATATAGCATATTTCCTTCACCCCCAGAAAATTCCCTCAAGCCTCTTTTCAATCAGTACCCTCCTTCCTTCCAAGTAACCACCTTCTGATATTTTTCTCTTTGGAATAATTTGGCCTGTTCTGCAACTTCACATAAATGGAACCATCTGGTATATATCCTATTGTGTGAGGTTTCTTTTACTGCATAATGTCTTTGGGACTCACCCATGCAATTGGATGTGTCAGTGGCTTCTTTATATTGTTGACTAGTATTTCATTGAATGAATATACTGCAATTTGTTTATCCATTCAACTCCTTATATTGAACAATGGGTTTTTTTTTAACACAAATGTTACCATTTTAAACATTTTCAAGCGTACAGTTTAGTGGCATTAAACACATTCACATCATTATGCAGCCATCATCACTATCCACTTTTAGAACTTTTTGTCATTTCAAACAGACACTCTTTACCCTTAAAACAATAACTCCCCTTCACCCCCTCCTTCCAGCCTCTGGTCATCTTTATTTTCTGTTTGTGTGAATTTGACTACTGTAGGTAATTACATGTGGACCTGTTAAAGTTTACGTTCATGGGGGGTTGAAAGTACATTTAGATTAGGGATTAAGTGAGGTTTAGCACAACTGACTCCATTTTAGACCTGTTATCTCCTTTTTAACAGTTTCCTCCTTTTGATCAGATTCAGTGACCATGATTTAAGGTATATATACCACTATCCACTACTGCTGTGTAGTTCTCAGAGCTTTTTTATTTTTAATATTTTATTTTATTTATTTATTTATTTATTTATTTATTTATTTATTTATTGTTACTTAATTTTTTTTTCCAGTGTTCCAAGATTCATTCCCCATTCCCCACACCCAGTGCTCCACGCTTTAGGTGTCTCCAGTACCCACCATCAGGCTCTCCCATCCCTCTGTCCCCCTCCCTCCAAGTCCCTCAGTTTGTTTCTGTGTCCAAAGTCTCTGTTGTTTCTTTTCTCTCCCTGGATTACCCTACTTCCCATTTACTTTCCTTCTCCCACTGTCCTCCAGGTTACCCCTCATGCACCGCAAGTAAGTGAAACCATGTGATACTTGACTTTCTCTACTTGGCTTATTTCACTCAACATAATCTCTTCCAGTCCAGTCCATGTTGCTACAAAAGTTGGATATTCATCCTTTCTGACGGAGGCATAGTATTCCATTGTATATATGTACCACATCTTCTTTATCCATTCATCTGTTGATGGGCACCTTGGCTC